>VMDO01012563.1:15910-61803 GCA_007922755.1 Pedetes capensis | reverse complement strand
AAGAAAAATGAAATAGGGTCATTCGCAGCAAAATGGATGGAATTAGAGAAAATTATTTTAAGTGAACGAACACAAGCTCAGAAAGAGAAACAACACATGTTCTCACTCATATGAGAGAGCTGACTCAAAATTACAAGAAGGAAATATCCTACTCAAAGGTCAGATCACATTAAAAGGGGGGGAGGGAAGATAAGAATGAAGTCAATATAAATGGACTAGAAATCGCATGTAATTGTTCTAACAAGGTAGAAACAAAGACCACTACAGGAAAAGTTTCTATCTTAAACAGAAATGGAACCCAAGGGCATATAGAAAAATACTATATAGTAAGAGATAGAGAAGACTTGGATGGGAAACTTAGATGGGAAGGGGGGCAGGGGGAAAACATAGAGGAGGGTAAGGGGTAACCTATATGAATAATGCTTATCAAATTGCATGTATGAAAACTGTCACAACGAAAAGCATGTCAAAATGAATCACATTATGATGTACATTAAAAATTTCTAATAAAAAAACTATTAAATAAAACCTTTGCCATTAAAAAAAAGAAAGAAAATACAAATAAACAATAAGTTCATTTCATACTTATTTCATAATTGAAAGTTTAAATTCACAAGGTAAGTTTAACAATTCTAAATTTGTATGCATCTAATAACATGGTCTCAAAAGAAAGCTAAAATTAACAAAATTATAAAGAAGATGTACACAAAACCACACCACAGTGAAAGATTTTATCACCTAACAAGGTTGAACAGAGTGACACTCTGCCTTCTTGTTTCAGTTGTCCTACTATAAACTGTCCTTTTTGTGGTCCATTTAGTGCTTTTTTTCATATTTTCATTACTTTGCATCATTTTGCCATCTAACATCATCTGTGAGCACAGTGCTGAAGTGCTAGCTAGCGTTCCTAAGTGAAAGAAGGTTGTGCTATTTCTTACAGAGAAAACAAGTGATTTGGATAAGCTTTACTCTAGGTATAAGTTGCAGTGCTACCGTCCATGAGCTCATTGGTTATGAATCAATAATAGATACTAAATAAGGTATCTTTATGTAGAAAAACCTCAGAAAATTATGATTGACCAGTAATGAAAACCAATTTAGTGCTTCAGTAACTCTGTAGAATATAAATACCATAAATAACAAGAACCAGCTGCACGTTTATTATATCTGCACATCAACCTAGAATGTAAGCACCGTGAGAGCATCAACTTTTGTTTCTCATTGCTGTACCACCAACCTCTAGAATACTGGCTTACAAATGAAGGTGATCAACATGTATTTATCTGATAAGTAAACAAATAGAATGTAAAAAATACAAATTTTCCACTTCAATAAACCCACAAAGTGTCAAGTGGGGTGAACAAGAAGAATTACAGTATCTGAGGACTTATTACCAGCATTGGATGCTGTCTGGAAAATGATTATAAAAATAGAATTGTATGTCAAGTCCAACTGGAATGCAAGAAGCAGGACAAAATAAATACTACATATTCATGAGTGCACAAACACCAAAAATTTACCATCCACAGACTTTTCCAGAAAGAATTAGTCAAAAACACAATGTTGTTGTTGTTGTTGTTAGGTGCCGTCGAGTCGGTATCCAACTCATAGCGACCCTCTGTACAACAGGAAAAACACTATTGTCAGTGCTTCTCTGCTGTGCATTGGGTTTTCAATGGCAGGTTGATTTTGGGGAGGGGGTTGCCAGGTCCTTCTCCCAATAAATGTGTAGCCCAAGCTGGCCTCGAACTCGTGATCCTCCTGCCTCAGCCTCCTTGTTCACCGGTGTGTGCCACCATGACCGGCAAAAATACAATAAGCAAAACAAAAATGACTAAAAGGGAGTAACATAAGGGAGGAGAAATTGTGGTAAGAAAACAAGTTAGTAAAACTTCTAGCTGAATCACAGTTATTATTGATGTATAAGGTAAAAGGCTATATCTACCAGAACTTAAAATAGTTAATGGCCCCAAATGGGACAGATGCCAGGCAGGAGTAAAGTGAAACATTTTAAAGTGTTTGTCCTTTATAGGAGGAAAAGAGAGTAGATTCTAACTAATGTCAAGAGATGTGCTTAAATACATGTTAGATTTTCTTAATCACCATGAAAAAGTAAAATCATAATATATTCTATCCAGACTACTGATTTTTTTGAGAAAAAGAATGACCAGAGAGAGAGAGAAGTTAAGAAAAGAAATGACAGAAGAAAATAAAACAAAAGGCAGAGCCAAAAAGAAACACAAATGGCAGTCTAAGACAAAAAAGTCCCAGCAATCACAAAATACAAATAGATTAAATTTGCTTTTAAAAAAACTAGATCTCAAAAAGTTTTGTATCTAAATACCACTTCCCATTCATAGGAACCAGAAGTCTTTGAAGAAAGATCTGATTCCATTCTGATGAATAAACACCGTGAGCTTGAGCCATTTTGTGCCAGAAAGTCCAGTTGGATCCATTTTGCCCTGGATATTGGGAATGAACAATCATGTTCTTTCGTAGTACCTTTCTAATGGGTTACTCAATGATCACCAGTACTCACAAATTCCAGTTTTGCAACAACTTTTGCCTGTTTTCAATCTTGCCTAGTCTTAATTCCATTTATTCACACTTTTCTATAAAGAGAGATAGAAAAATGCATGTCCATACTTTATAAACAAACCTACAGTTCAAAAAGTAATGTACTCATCTAACAGACTCCTTAATATGTTAATTCAAGTAGAACAGATGTCACCAATAAAGGATAAAAAAGGAAGGGAGTAGACAGGGGGAGCCTTCCAACCCTGATGCAATTCTGCTGTCTGTGAAAGGAATAAGAGAGGAAAGATTGGGTGGGAAGAGCTTCAGACCATGGAGCAGTTCTGAGAAAGAGTCAGCCAGGTATATTGCCAGTTCTGAGCCAAACTTGCCCACAAAAGCAATGTCACATCAAGCAGGAATGTGTCAGTTCTAGCAAAAACTGCTATGCTCAGTCATTGACTGGGAATAGACCAGATGAAGCATGGCCTTTGAGTGAATACCAGGACAGCAGCTCAGGACTAGCAGTTGAATATGTTCCTCTTAGCAGATTCTTTTGAAAGTATGTGAGCATCATATTTCTATGGATACCACACCTGCTTTTGCAAATTAATATTCCCCAATCTTTTGCATTAAAGCAATCTTCTCTTATACTTTATAATATTAACCTTCACTTTTTAACTCATGACATCATTATATATGTTTTCCTTCAGTAAAATAAAAGATTAGACAGCACAAAAAAGAAAAAAGAAAGTAAGAAATCCAAGTACACACATTCACCTTCCCAGATTTCAAGTATATATACACATGAACCAGGAATCACAAGAAAAATACATATACATCTGCAAAGATATACATGCAATTATGTTTTAGGTGAAAAAAAAGATTCAGAACAATATGAATTACAATTCTATATATATATATATTAAAATATTAATTTGCATAACATAAATGACAATTAAAATGTCTGATTGGATACACAGAATGCATTTTAAAATGGTTAATTAAATTCAGAGACGAGAACTAGGTAACAGGGTTAAAACTGGGAAATGCTCTTTATGCCCCATATAACTTTACTATTTGAATTTTTACTATATGACAGCATTCATATGCTATTTATATAATTTCTTAAGTGTTTACTAAGCCTTGCTACCAAAAGTGACAGACAATTATGTTGCTAAAGAAAATAGTGGTATTATAACACAAGGCAAATTGAATATTCTAAGACAAAAACCACAAAATAAAATAATACTAGTAAGAAAAATTATAGTATATCAAAAACAAGACAAAAAAACAAAGAAAAATAACAAAGAAATAAAATGAAAATATTCATGAACACAAAGAGAAAAAAAACTGGACTTGACATATTATAGTTGAATTCAAGCATTAAACATGCCAAGTCATGTCACTTAAAATTGATGAGACAAACTTTACGAATACATAGATTTAAAATTTGTAATAAAGATGTTTTTATTATATGAAAAAACTTAGTAATACATGAAGAAATGTATAAAACACAACTTCATTGAACATCCTCAATTAATTCAAGTCTTCATTAGATCTAATGAAAGAAACATGCCCACATAAAAATGAAATCATATCACAATTATTGTTGTTAGGTGCCATTGAATTGGGTGACTTATAATGACCTTCATAGGATTTTCAATGGCTGATTGTTGTTTTAGGAGAAGACTGCCACATCATTCTCCCAGTTTTGTGGTGCTAGGGATTGAACCCAGGTCCTCAGAAAGTGTGGAGCAACACTCTACCAACTGAGCTAAACCCCAGCTCAATCTATTCCTAATTGCACACTTTAATTTGTCAGGCAATATACTATATAGGGTCACATTAAATCCTCAAAACATTCACTTTACATGCAAAAAATTTTTTTCAAGAGATTAAGACGAGATTGCCTAGGAAATAAGAGGGATTCAATCCAAGACTGATTCCAAAACCTGTGCTCTGCTGAGTCCTATACAATGTAAAAATGGTAACTACATATAATACCCTTCATTTAATCAATAGATATTGGAATATCTCATAAACTAAACCACTACTTTCTGCCAGTTTGTCATACTGTGAGGACTTCAGTGTTGCTATGCTGCTGAAAGCTATTCCACCATTATTTCAGATAACAGTGGGGCCACTCATGGTGGACAGGTTTCAGCTGAGCTTCCAGACTAAGATAGATTAGGGAGAAGTCCCTAAAAGCCCATTTGCAAAACAATTAGCCATTGAAAACCAGAGACACACTGTCAGACATAGTGCCAGAAAATAGCCTCCTTGATTAAAGGCTCTCAAAAGAGAAGAGTTGTCTCCTCAAAGTACAGTCAATCATAATGATGGGAATGGAGTAAAGCCCCTGGGACCTCCATTTGCTGATGTGGCACAACTACAAATGATAAGAAACAACTCTAAACACCCATTAATAAGGAAATGTGGAATGTACATAGTATGAATCTAGAAAAATTAGAAATTCTCAAAAGTGAAATGGAGTGCATTAATAACATTCTAGGCATCATTGAGCTAAGATGACTGGTATGGACCATTTTGAATCCGATAATTATATGGTGTATTATGCCAGCAATGAATTAAGGAAGAATGGGGTCATATTCATCATCAAAAAAGACATCACAAGATCTTCCTTGAAGTACAAAGCTGTCATGAAAGACTAATATCCACACACCTATAAGGAAAGCCAGTTAATATGACTGTTATTCAAATTAATGCACTCACAAATAAGGCCCCAAATGAAGAATGGAAGATTTTCACCAGGTTTTGAAGTCTGAAATTGATCAAACATGCATTCAAGATGCACTGAAAATTACTGGTTACTGGAATGCAAAATTTGGAAACTAAGAAGAAGGTTCAGTACTTGGAAAATATGGCCTTGGTGACAGAAACAAGGCTGGAGATTGCATGATAGAATTTTGTCAGACCAATGACATTTTCATTGCAAATACATTTTTTTACCAACATAAACAGTGACTATACACAAGGAATTCACCAGATGGAACACACAGGGAGCAAGTTGACTACATTTGTGGAACAATATGATGGAAAAGCTCAATACCAAATATCAGAATGAGACCAGGTGCTGATTGTGGATCAGACCATCAACTGCTAATATACAGGTTCAAACAGAAACTGAAGAAAATTACAACAAATGTTCAAAAGCCAACATATCACCTTGAGCATGACATCTGAGTTCACAGACATGTCAAGAACAGATTTGATGTGTTACACACTAATAACTGAAGCCCAAATGAATTGTGGCATGACATCAAAGACATCATTCATGAGGAATGCAAAAGGTTATTAAATAAACAGGAAAAAAAGAAAAAAACAAATTACATGTCAAGAGAGACTCTGACACTTGCCCTTGAATGTCAAGCAGCTAAAGTAAAAGGAAGAAATGCTGAAGTTAAAGAACTAAACAGCAGATTTCAAGGGGCAACTAGTGAAAACAAAATTAAATATTATAATAACATGTGCAAAGAGCTGGAGAGAGAAAACCAAAGGGAAGAACATGCTCTGACTTTCTCAGGTTTCAAGAACTGAAGAAAAATTTCAAGCCTCAAGTGGTAAAAGAGAAGAATTCTACAGGAAAAATATGAAACAACACAGAAGACATCCAAAGAAGTGGGAAGGAATATACAGAGTCATTATACCAAAAAGAATTGGTGGATGACCAACTATTTCAAGAGGTTGCATAGGATCAGGAACCAATAAGACTCAAAGAAGAAGTGGAAGCTGCCTTGAAGGCATTGGAGAAACATAAGGCTAGGAGAATTAATGGAATACCAATTAAGATGTTTCAATGAACAGATGCAGCACTGGAGGTGCACACTTGTTTATGCCAAGAGACTTGGAAAAGAGCTACTTGGTCAACTGACTGGAAGAGATCCATATTTGTGTCTATTCCCAAGTAAGATAATCTAACCAAATGCAGAAAGTATCAAACAATATCATTAATATCACACACAAGTAAAATTTTGCTAAAGATCATTCAAAGGTGACTGCAGCAGTATATTAACAGGGATCTGTTGGACAATCAGGACAGATGAAGAAGAAGGCATGGAACCAGGGACATCATTGTTCATGTCAGATGGATATTGACCAAAAACAGAGAATACCAGAAAGATGTTTATCTATGTTTTGACCATGCAAAGACGTTTGACTATATGGATCACAACAAATTATGGATAACATTGCAAAGGATGGAAATACAAGAGCACTCAATTGTACTCATGAGAAATCTGTACATGGATCAGTAGGCAGTTGTTCATACAAAACAAGAAAACATTGCATGGTTTAAAATCAGGAAAGGTGTGTATCAGGGCTGGATTCTTTCATGGTACCTATTCCTCTCTATGCTGAGCAAATAGTCCAAGAAGCTAGATATTATAGAGAAGAATGTCACATCAGGATTGGAGGAAGACTCACTAACAACCTGAGTTATGCAGATGACACAAATTTGCTTGCAGAAAGTGAAGAGGATTTGAAACATTTACTAATGAAAATCAAACAATATAGCCTTCAGTATGAATTGCACTTCAACATCAGGAAAGCAAAAATCCTTACCACTGGGTCAGTAAGAAACTTCATGATAAATGGATGAAAGACTGAGGTTTTCCAACATTTTGCTTTATTTGGTTCTACAATCAACACCCACAGCAGCATAAGTCAAGAAATCAAAAAGATGTAATTGCATTGGGAAAAGCTGGTGCAAAACATTTCTTAAAAGTGTTAAAGTAAAGATGTCACATTGAAGACAAAGGTAAGCCCAACTCATGTAATGGTATTTTCACTCTCATCATACAGTTGTGAAAGCTGGACAGTGAATGAATAAGGTAGACAGGAAAATAATTGATGCCTTTGATTTATGGTGCTGGAGATGAATATTGAATATGCCATGGACTGCAAAAAGAACCAAAACATCTGTCCTAGAAGAAATACAACTAGAATACTCATTTGAAGCAAAGATGGCTACAGTTTGTCTTACTTATTTTGGACATGTAGTCAGGAGGGACCAATCCCTGGAAAGGACATGATGTTTGGGAGAGTGGTGGGTCAGCAAAAAACAGAGGAAGAACCTAAACTAGATGGATTGACACAGTGTCTGAAACAATGGACTTAAATGTAAAAATGATCTGTGCTTGGCATAGTGTCAGGAAGTGTTTCATTCTGTTGCTATGAGTCGGATTCAACTGACAGTACCTAACTAGAACAAGCAGCACATTAAAAAAAGCAAATATCAATAAATTCCAAGAAACATGTATTCTAAAGCACTATTTATTCTCAAATCTAAGCCACACCCTTCAGCAGTCTGAAACTACAGTTTAGATTGGAGAATATATGCCATATATTTCATGTTATTAAAGATTATGAATAAAATTTTTAAAAAATAATTCCAATAAGTTAAAAAGAAGTTACACACTTTCCACATTGACCACCTGGGAATATTAGGTGCTACTGGCTTAGAATAGGACCCCGAAGCCCACTCCTGAAACAATCCGACATCAAAAACCCTATGAACAGCAGAGAAGCACTGACAACAGTGCTGGGCGTGGCACAGTGTCACATAATATTTCTTTGTGTTATACCTAGGGTCACTATGAGTGAGGTGTGACTCAACACCACCTAACAACAACAACATTAACAACAACAGAAGTGGTCTATCAAAAAGAAAATGAAAACTGCAATAGAAGCTGGGGGCAGTGGCACAAGCCTATAATCCCAGCAATTTGGGAGGCAGAGGCAGGAGAATCACAGGTTTGAGGCCAGAGGCAGCCTGTATAAATTAGTGAGACACTATATCAAGACAAAGAATAAATAAAGGGCTGGAAGCACAGCCTAGTAGTATAGCAATTGCAAAGAATGGCCCTGAGTTAAACCTTTAAATACTGGGGAAAAAAAAAAAAGAAATCTGAAATAGAAACTCTTACAAAACTGAACAAATACACTATGAGTAAAAATTAGTGAAATAAATTTGAAGCCTTAACGAAAGACAACTTATAAATTACCTTTATATTACTTGAAAAGAATGAAAAAGATAAAGAGATGAATTAAAATTTCACACAAAAAATTAGAAAGATGCACAAATAGAATGTCAACATTTTACAGTAAGCAGAAAGCCTATAACAAAAATATTTCAAAAGAGATTAAGTAGCAAACTGTCAGAGGGGCAAAATTTGAATCAATAATCAATTCACAAGTTTTTTTTATCAAAGGAGGTAGATTAAACTCATTTCTTTTTCCAGCTGACTGGCCATGATCTCTAACATCGTCATATATCATGAATCTCACTAAAAATATATAACAACAATGATGATACTTTGCTGGGATCCTAGATAGGACCACTATCATGAGAGCCCATCTGGCCTACCTGGAGGACTGACATCTATATTCCAGGTGAGGTGACCCTTGTCCTACATCCAGGTCCCTCTGTGCGTTAAGTGAGGCAAGATGGCACCTGAGGTGGAGTTGTGGTGGTGGTGGTGGTTGTTAGGTGCCGTCAAGTCGTTTCCAACTCATAGCAACCCTTATAGGGTTTTTCAATGCCTGATTGTTTCAGGATTGCCTCAGGAGTGGATTGCCAGGTCCTTCTCCCATTTTTGTGATTCTGGGAATCGAACTTGGGACCTCAGAGACTGCAGAGCAGTGCTCAGAGCAGCTGAGCTAAATCCCAGCCCCTTGAAGCAGGGTAGCATCCCCAAAGCCCCTGGCGCTCAGTTGGTCACTTCTGATCAAACCCTGTCCCCTGACTGGCTGCTAAGGAACACCCCCCAGCTGGCCCAAATATGACATCCTGTTCATCCCAAAATTAGCATACCTACACAAGCTCCTACATGATTGGCTAAGCCCCAGAGACTGTCCATTAAGACTGTTGGGGTAGTTCTTCACTGCCTCCCAAAAGTGTACATAAGGAGGGCTTGCTGGCCCTGGACATTCCCGCATCAGCATCCTGCCTTTGATCATCCATCATCCCTGTCATCAGAAATAAAGACTGAGACTGAAGGAGAAAAGCCACCCTGCCAGAACTTCAAGCAAGCTAAGGACAGCCTCTATGGGCCCAGCACAAGAGGCAGAAGTAGAGGATAGCTCCTTGGCCCAGTGCCTAGGGACAGAAGCTGAGGATAGTCTCCAGCCCAGCACCAGCGGCAGAAGAGCTCCTGGTTCCTGTTGTTCCAGTCCCTACCAGTTCCTGTATTCCTGAGTTCCTGATCCTGTGTTCTGCTTACCTTGGTTTTCCTGTTCCTGTACAAGAAAGTTCCCCGTTCTTTACTCCTTCCAGCCTGCCTCCTGGAGCCTTTGTCCTTGCCATGGGTGACCAGACCAGTCCAGTGAGGTGACCCTGAGCCACTGGCCAGCTGCACCCAGACAGTACTTTACTGGCATGACTATAGTAGTTTTCCAAATAGTAAAACATTTATAATTAACAACAAATGAGATTTAAAACAAAAGCATTAAACTAGTTTCACAAAAAAGATGAAAAATATCATTAGAATGGGAAGGAAAATGATGCAACATTAGAACATGGAGATTAAAACTGACAAGAGAATAACACATGCAATTCTACGCATATTACTTATGAATCTCAATAGAACAGGTGGCTTCCTATAAGAATATAGGTTACCAACTGATTCAAAAAGTAGTAAATACAAATGACCCAAGAATTAGAAAAGAAAAAAATTAAATTATCGGTTACTTCCCCAAATGACTCAGATAAATCCAAACAATGAGTGCTTCCAATTTTTCAAGAAGATTATTCCTATGCTTTAACAATTCCAGAGTATTTAAACAAGATGAAAACAAGAATAACACTGCTAGCCAAGTCAATAAAGGGGAAAAAAATTCATGTAGGGATCCAGCCTGATAGGACTACAGCCACCTTGGTCATATACCATTTTGCCTGCCAGGTAAGCCTGGCAAATATCCCAATCCTATAGGACAAACAATTATCAAGACAGCTGAGCATGTAGTAGTGACCACTGACAGCTAAACAGCTTCTTAACTGATGTTAAAATATGTTTCTGGTTTTTGAGAAAGGCAAGGTAAATTCGGGTTGTCCACAGACCACCTTTGTCTGCTTAGCATATATGCCCTTTCCTCCTGCCATAAGGTGCAGAGATCTGCCTGGATTCCTGCACACTTCTGATAGTAAGTCCCCAGTAACTATATTCTGTACAATCCTATATCTTTCTACCTTCTTTCTTTGGTCTCATGATACCTTCTACCTTTGGTAGCCAGTTCTCATACACTAAGACAGGGCTGGGGTTTAGCTCAGTTAGTAGAGTGCTGCTCTGCACTCTCTAAGGACCCAGGTTTGATTTCCAGCACCACAAAAAAATAGGAGAAGAAAATGGAAATCCATTCCTGAAGCAATCCCAAAACAATCAGCCACTGAAAACCCAACAAAAGTCACTGTGAGTCAAACGCGACTCAATGGCACCTAACAAGAAGATTTGGTTTCTCAAACAATGTGCTACACATATGTTTCACTTGTAAGTACATATTAAAAATAAAAATAAAATATAGTATTTAAGAATAATATAACATGGCCAAGCAATCCATGAAAAATAGAGATATTTCAACATTAATATTCTAAACATGCAGTATCAATAGGTCAAATATAAACATGATTCCATTCCTCCTTTGGTTGTAGTGAAACTAAGAGGCACATTCATAACCTCATTTCAAGCAACAGCATATAGAGACTGAATCATTTTGAATGTATCTTATCTCTTGCTTCATTATGCTGTTACCTTTGTTGTGCTCTCCCCATGAATTTTGTTTGTTTTGTTCATTTCTAACAAGTATATTTTAGTAATCTGCCTAACATGCTGTGCAAATAAAATATTTCTAAATGCCATTAAAATTAGTGCACAATGATGTTTAGTTTCAACCTGAAGAGAAAACTGAGCAGGTGATGGGTGATCAGCAGGAATTGGCAGGACTCCCAACTGAGACCTAGCCAGATGGACATATACCTGTGTGCTCCCTCCTACTAGTTTGTTCTTCTAAGGTGTTTGAAATAAAGCTTGTTTTTCCATGAAAGACTGATAAAGAGTTATGGAAGTTCTTATAAGTACTCCATTTAGATTCCCAGAAAAATTGTAAGAACTTAATTGTAAGGCATGTAACAACAATACTATACTTCTGTAATAGCCAACAAAATTAATGATGTTGTTGTTAGGTGCTATGGAGTTATGTTTGACTCATAGCAACCCTATGTACAATAGACAAAACACTCCCTGACACTGTGCTCTGCCCAACATTATGTCAGTGCTTCTCTGCTATTCATAGGGTTTTCAATAGTCAATTGTTTCAGGAGTAGGCTGCCAGTTCCTTCTCCCTAGACTGCAGCACATGATATTCCCAGGGGGTCTCCAATCCAAGGCCTACCCAGGATGACCCTGCTTAGCTTCCAAGATCAGTGGGATTAGATGCCAGAATGCTATAGCCAGGGGTTTAGCGAAGTTGGTAGAGTGCTGTTCTGCACTCTGAGGACCAGAGTTCGAACCCTAGCATAGCAAAAACAGAAGGATGTGTCAATCCACTCCCAAAGCAATCCCAAAACAATCAGCAATTGAAAACCCTATGAGTATCACTATGAGTGGGACCTGACTCGATGACACCTAACAACAACAAAATTAAAAGTGATTCAGCCAGGCGCCGTGGTGCATGCCTTGCAATCCCAGCGATTTGGCAGAGGCAGGAGAATTGCAAGTTCGAGACCAGAGGCAATCTGCATAACTTAGTGAGACCCTGTCTCAAAAAGCAAAAAAAAAAAAAAAAAAAAAAAGGGCTGGGGGTGCAGCTCAGTGGTCCAGCACTTGCAGAGTATGCAAGCATGAGGCCCTGGGTTCAACTCCCAGTAATGCAAAGAAAAAAAAATTAAAAGTGATTCTTAATTATGATAATATCATGGAGATCTTCTAAGCTACTCCTGTGACTTCATATCTTGAAACCTCAATCAAATAAAATATCCTTTCAAAAAGAAAATACAATAGCTTTCTTGGCCAGCTAAATTAAATATAAGGGCTGGGGATGTAGCTCAGTGGCAGAGCCCTTGCCTACCATGCACAAGGCCCTAGGTTCCATCCCTAGCACTACAAAAACAAAAGTGTAACATTTTAAAGAAATATATAAATGATAGTTATATGAATATATAAAATTATAATTTCATAAATATACAGTATATATTTTATATATTTAATAGTACAAATAGCAATTATTCACATATATAATATAATACATATATAATATATAATATATATACATATGGCAATTATTCACACATATAATATATAAATATGTATTATGCATGATATATACATATATCTACATATATGCATATATTATATATTACAGAATATATATGTATTATAGATGTTTATATGTATAAATATATACATATTTATATACTTAAATATAAAAATCATTGATATAATGTCATTCTATCAATCTTAATTAAAGCAATGGTTTTCTGACAAGTTACCTAATAACTTCCCAGTAAAATTTAATGTCATAAAAAATTAATGTCATAAACAATTATACAATTTAATTAGAATAATAAGACAGAATACTCATTCAGTGTGTTACCTCATATTTTGGATATACAGTTTCCCTCAAGACACATTCTGGAGCAGCGAATTTGGGTGCAGTTGGATTCCAAAACAACTTCGTAAATCCTGGATAAGCAGACACCTTTGAAAATAACATAAAGAATTATTTGAAATAGCAACAAATATCCCCTAAAATAAAAAAAAAAACTGTTGCCAAACTTGTTTCTAATTGCTGATTGTTCCCACAGGCTCTGAAAATAAGGGAAAGATAACTTTTTACATAAATACATTAGAAAATACATAAAGTCAGCAATACCAAGTAATACTAAGGATGTGGGGAAATTAGAATGCTGGAGGCAAATTTGTCATTTGTAGTAAAATAGAAAATGTATGTGCTGTATGTTGCAGCCATTTCACTTCCACCTACATATTCTAGGCAAATAGTTATACGCATTCAGGGAGCGATATGTACAAGATATTCATTTGTTTTTAGGTGCCATTGAGTTGGGTCTGACTCATACTGACCCTATGTAAAACAGAAAGAAGCACTACTCAATACCATGTCATCATGCACATAATCTTTTTTATGCTTAAACCCATTGTTGTAGTCACTGTGTCAATCCATCTACTAGAAGGTCTTCCTTTTTTTGCTGACCCACCACTCTCCCAAACATGATGTCCTTCTGTAGGGTTTGGTCTGCCCTGACAAAACCCAATCTAAATGTCCATTCATAGAGAAACAGATTAATAAACCATAGCACATTCATATAATTAAACAATATAAGGGTACTGAAGCACAAAAAGTATAATCTATAAATGGATCTTAAAAGAATAATATTGAGAATAAAATAACCAAGTTTTAGGAAGTTGCATAAAAATTGTTACCTATATAAGTGTATCTAGAACACACAAGACTATATTATTTATTATTTAGGATCATAAATATAGATGTAATAATGTATGAACTCATGGACTAGGAAGACCAAAATTATAACAATAACTGTCTAGGAAGAGAGGAAGATAAATGAAATTAGGAAGACATACAAGGGCTCTTAATTTAATGATTTTTATTTTTTTATTTTGAAAATTATGAAACAAATATGACAAAATGTTATTGTTGTTGTTAGGTGCCATTAAGTCGGTATCCAACTCATAGCAACCCTCATAGGGTTTTCAATGGCTGACTGTTTCGGGATTGCCTTGGGAGTGGATTGCCAGGCCCTTCTCCCATTTTTGTGATGCTGGGAATTGAACTCGGGATCTCAGAGACTGCAGCGCAGCGCTCTACCAACTGAGCTAAATCCCAGCCCAACAAATGTTAACATTTACAAATTCTTGATAACATATCCCCAGTTGTTTAATAGTTTGGTTTTTGTATTTGTATGATCTTTGAAGTTGCTCCAAATAAACATTAATCAAGCCTAGGGGATGTTTTTGGGGAACCGAAACTATTCTGGATACTCGATACTGATACTGGAATTGTGGTTACAAAACACAGATTTGTCAAAATCAACTGAACTTTTCAGCACAATGAGTGAATTTTATCATACATAAGGCAAATTTTTTTTAAAAAATCAGGTGGTCAGGAGAAATCTCAAGGTGGATTGCAGAATGTAACAAAACAATCTCATTGTATTACAATTGTATGGAATAACCTCACTGAAGGAGGTAGGAGAAGTAGTTGCTGGCCTAAGTAACTGGAAATGAGTGGAGTATGTAAAACTAAAGGCAAAAGAAACAGTGCATGTAGTATGTTCTTTAGCAATTCAAATATCTGCTAAAGCAGATAAAGCATGGATAAAGCAGATGAATTAATTCTGATACCTCCATACATAGAATTTTTTTTTTTTTGCAGTGCTTGGGCATTGAACTTAAGCCCTCACACATACTTTCCAAGTGCTCTGCCACTGAGCTGCACCCCTATTCCATATTTTTAAATTATACTTTATTTTTGAATCAGAGTCTTGCTAAGTTACACAGGCTGCCTCTGGTCTGAAAGTTGTGATCTCCCTGCCTCAGCCTCCCAAATTTTCATAATTACAGGTGTGTGCCATGGTGCCTGACAGAATTTTTAAATTAAATAAATTACTGGAGGACAGTATCACTGTTTGTTACGGTTTGAATATGGAGTACCCCTGGCAAGTTCATGTGTTAACACTTGGTCCTCAGGTGGTAGTGCTATTTTGAGAAGTTCTGGAAATTTTAGGAGGTAGGACCTAGCTAAAGGAAATAGGTCAGGGAGGGTGGGTCCTTGTGGCTAGCTCTTTCCTTCCTCACTCTCGGCTTCCTGTCTGCCAGGAGATAAACAGCTCTCCTCTGCCACACGTTCCCACCACCATGTTGCTCTGCCCAAGCACATGAAGCCAAGAAATCATGGGCTGAGCCTTCTGAAACCATGAGTCAAGATAAATCTTCCCTTCTTTAAGTTGTTGATGTCAGGTGCTTTGTCACAGTGATGCAAAAGTAGCTAAAACACTATTTGAAGGAAAGTTTAAAGATAAGCAAGGGAGGAAGCTAAAATGATCCATATGGTAATAGATTAGAATTGGAGGCCTCAGTAGGAACTCACATTTAATTTAATATAGACACACGTTTACAGATAGAAATACTAACAAATATGTGTATTTATACAAGTTAACACACACACAAATATTTCTTTACTTTATCACCTCATAAGGTCTAGAAACAACATTGCTCCAGTAGCAGCAAGCACACCTATTAACTAGATCTTGGTTTCTAATGACATTCTCCGAAAAATGGAACAAGGAATCCTTACAGAAATGGCTAATTCTAAAACTAAAGCATGAAATACACAAAGTGAGACTGAAACAGCCTGCACTGCCAAAAATTAAGAAGGTGCTAAAATAAATAAATTAAGCAAATAAAAACTCATAATGATGAGGAACATCCAAAGAGACACAGGAGCCAGCTGAAGTAGTTTCCAATGGCCAAAGATCAAACTATTTTAGTAATAATAATAACAATAAAGTCATATTGGATTATAACTGAAAATATAACATAAATATCCACGAGTTATACTGATATAAATAAGTGACTAAATAAATTTACAAATAAATAGAACAGACAAACTTCCGTACAGAACTAATTTTTGTAAGTATTCTGCTCTCAAGGAGTTGGAGCATAATTCTCCACTCTTTAAGAGTTGGAGCATAATTCTCCACTCTCATTAAGAATGACAGTAAACAATGATTTTTTTTTTTAAATTAGTACAATATAGAAAGGAAAGAAAACAAGAAACTTTACAGAGAAGATAAACATCATCTCATCTCACCAGATGATCAAGGTTAATACCAACACTGATAAATCATGTTGATGGTAGATACCATGGATATGATGTGATAAGGATAGCACAAACCAATCAAATCAGAAAAACATCAGGCAGATCTCAATTGGGAAACATTCTACAAAATACCTGACCAGTACTCCCTGAAACTGTCAAAGTCATCAAAAACAAGAGAAATCTGAGAAACTGTCACAGGCAAAACGAAACTGAAGAGACATGGCATCATATATTATGTGTGCATTATGATATCCTAAATGGGATCCACCTGCAGCTGTACCACTGTGGTGTCTGATCCCATTAGATCTTAGAAGCTAAGCAGAGTTGGGCCTCATTGATACTTGGATGGGAAACCACCTAGGAACACCAGGTGCTGTAGGCTTAGGAGAAGGACCTGGCAATCCACTCCCAAAAACCAATCAGCCATTGAAAACCCTATGAATAGCAGAAGTACTAACAATACTGTTTCACCTGTTGTATGTATGGTCACTATGAGTCAGACACCAACTGGAAGGAACCTAACAACAACAACAACAAATGGGATCCTAGAACAGAAAATGACCTTATGTAAAAACCAAGGAAATCTGAATGAAGAATGGATTTTAGCTAATAATGATGTATTTATAGTAGTTTGCTAATTTTATCAAATACATTGTATGACTGTAGATGTTGTACAAGTCTCTCAGGGCTGCCATAACAACACCTGACATAAAACAACACCATTCTGGAATCAAGTTATAGGGAGGGCCATTCTTCCTCAGAAGCCTCTAGAGAATTCCTCCTTGCCTCCTCCCAGCTCCTAGAGGTTCCTAGCAGTCCTTGGCATTCCTTGGCTTGTAGCTGCATTATTCTGATCATTGCCTCCATTGCCACACAGCCTTTGTCCCTGTGTGCTCTGAGTGCTCACACAGCATTCTCCTTTTTATGAAGACAGCAGTCCTACTGGATTTAAGGCCCACTCCACCTGCAATGTGATCTTATCACAGGATTCTTAATTACATCACAACTCCTTATATCTAAATAGGGTTTCATTCATAGTAGCAAGGGTTAGGTCTTTGGCACATCTTTTGAGGACAAGTGTTCAACCCATTGCTATGTTAATAGTAGGATAAACATGGTATGGGATACCATGGAAATCTCCATTATTTTGTGAGTTTCTGTAAGTCTAAAACTCTTCTAAAAAATAAAGTTTGTCATCAATAAAATAACAATAAAGCAAATGGTAATTTAAAATATTTTTATAGCCAGGCATGGCAGGGCATGCCTATAATCCCAGCCACTCTGGAAACAAAGGAAGGAGGATGGAAAGTTTGAGACCAGAGGCAGTCTGCATAATTTAGTGAAACCCTTTCTCAAAAAGTCAAAAAAAAAAAAATGGGCTGGAGGTGCAGGTCAGTGGAATAGCACTTGCAAAGCATGCAAGTGCAAGGCCCTGGGTTCAATACCCAGTACCACAAAAAAAAAGAAAAATTATTACTTTTTGAAATTTATTTTAAATACTTGCATGCAAAATAATTAGGCATTCATGAAGAGTTTGAAGAGAGTGTGGTAATATTTTAAAATAATAAATGTTTGAAAGCATGGTGTTACTGATAATTATATTTTCTTGAATGTTTTTATTGGCTTTTAATAATATTTAATTGGATTATGTATTTTACCAAAAAATTCTTTTGCCAGGAACAAAATGAGCTGAAATGACTGTTGAGCTTCAATTTTCAAGCACTACTCTAGCATTAACTATGAAACCTTAAGAGCGACATCTTCTGGAGTGTGGATGTTACACAGAATTTCTAAAATAATATAGGAAGACCCTAACCTAGTAAATAAAAACTCCTAATAAATCTTAAGCACTTTTATTTCTAGTCAGAGTATACCTCTACCATGGCATACACTTGATCACATATCTTTGGTCTCCCAATAGAGTATTTAGGGAAAAGTAGGTTTTTCTGTGGCTGGGATTTAGCTCAGTGGGTAGAGCACTGCGCTGCCTTCTCTGAGGTCCCGAGTTCAATTCCCAGCACCACAAAAATGGGAGAAGGACCTGGCAATCCACTCCCAAGGCAATCCCGAAAACAGTCAGCCATTGAAAACCCTATGAGGGTCTCTACGAGTCGGATACTGACTTGACGGCACCTGACAAGGTTTTTCTGTTTTGTCCAAAGCAGGAATTCAAAATTAAGTCTTTGGTCTCACTTGTCCTCTGTTTCGCCAGGCACACAGCATCACCATATGGGATATAGACTTAGAACCAAGAAATCTTACTAAAGATGAGTCAACTCCTGGGCTGGGAATGCAGCTAGGTGATACAGAGCTTGCCTAGCATGCACCAAGGCCCTGGGTTCGATCCCTAGCACCATACAAAAAAGTTTAAAAATTAAAATCAAAAATAAACTCTTCCAAAATCAGTTGAAAATTCTTCCAGAGATCACTCAGAAATTAAGAGGGTTTTAGATATTCAAGTGATAGGTCACATATAATACGGTAATTTCTCCTACACAGCTTAAGTATCCAAAATAAAATTGTTTCTCTAGATGTAAGCAAGATACAGTCCTCAAAATGGGAGGCTAAACCAAAGATAACAATATTCTGCTTTGAAGGAAAAGTACAAATGTTCCTTCAGGAGAGAATTTATCAAACTAAACTAGTGAAGGAACACTAATCATAGTCAGTTAGTTTACTCTGGAATACTCAAAATGTTCTAAGAAGAGTTCTAGGAAAATGATTAGAAACAGTAGCGTTAGTAGCTGCTAGAATTTGACAGGAGGGTAGAGAATACATAGTAAACTGAATTACTAACTAAAGCATCCTAGTTTAGTTTAGTATTTAATAGCACCTGTGTAGCCCCTGAGGTTATGATACATCTATTATAGCCCTGTGGCATCCAATCCCATCAGATCTCGGAAGCTAAGCAGGGTCGGGCCTGGTTAGTACCTGGATAGGAGACCGCCTGGGAACAACAGAAGCTGTAGGCTTGGGAGAAGGACCTGGCAACCCCCTCCCAAAAATCAATCTGCCATTGAAAACCCTATGCACAGCAGAGAAGCACTGACAATAGTGTTTCCCTTGTTGTACAGAGGGTCGCTATGAGTCGGATACTGACTCGACGGCATCTAACAACAACAACAACATTACAGCCCAGTACAATAACTCATGTTCATACTAATGACCTAAGGTCAGAACATTCTGTTCACTGAGGGAAAGAGACATGCAAATTAATTTCAGAGATAAGTTAAGCTTCATATAAATGAAAAATAAGACAGAACACCAGTTTTCAAAATGTAGCTTCAGACCCTGGGAAAGGTTATTTGACTTTTTCACTATGTTGACATTTGCACTGATGGTAAAAATATCCATATGGTCAAGTTGGCAGTGCCTTAGCATGAATCAAGGTAAAAACACCTTTGAAATGCCCTCCCAGAATCAGGAAAAACCATCCATTTTATTAAATCTTAGCCTTTAAGAACACATCTTTTTAATATTCAATGAGATGAATGAAAAGACATGCAAAATACATCTGCAGCCACAGTGAAGTATGATGGTGGTTTTGAGGAAAAACATGTGTGCAGCTCTTTGAGTTGTGAGCTAAAGTACACATTATTTTTATGTGAAAGAAAAAACATCAAACTGTGGTTATTGACAATTATGTTATATAGGAAGCATTTTCTTAAAAAGTATAAATGCAGATCTGTCAGTTCAAATCAAATACTTCAGAGTATTTGATCCAATAAAATATTGGAGCTTTTGAACAAAAATCAGAATTTTGGGAAACCTGCGTCCCTTGCCAGGTCCTTGCAAGATCTCCAATGATGAAGACTTCTTTGGCAATATTAACAAGTTATTTTTCTAGTGTGTACATGCTGAAGTGTATCAACATTTCAAGAGCTTCATACTTCATGAACAGTATTTTAAATATGAACAATGCATGATGTTATAAAATCATGTATGACTAAAAGATCCATAAAATGTACACTATAAACCTATAGATTTTGATGTAATAAGATATCAAAAAATCATTGCTATGGTTTCAGATTTCAATTGCAACAAACTTTTTATAGTGATATGAATTATCATGTAATATGTGATCCTTATAACTAAATTTAATTTTTCCTTTTTTTCCCTCACTGATAAATTGGCCAGAACTTTTATATTAAGCTTTTTATTTTATAGAGTCACATTTACTTTAAAAAATAATAATATGAAGAGATCCCTTTGACCTTTTACTCAATTTACCCTAAGACAACATCTTACAAACTTATATTATTATAAACAAAGTTTGGACACTCATACAGTCACAATAGAAAACAGTTCCATCATCACAAGGATCCCTTGTGTTGTTTTTTATTGCCACAATCATCCCCACATTGACCCCAATAAACCACTAATCTATTCTCCATTTCCACAACTTGCCATTATATTGAATCCCCATTTGTCTGTCAGTCTGCCATATTATAGGGGCTTGTGTGTTGCTGTGATGCTGAAAGATATGCCACAAATATTACAGATATCAGCAGAGTAGCCCATGGGGCAGAGGTTTCAGCTGAGCACCCAGACTTAGACTAGGGAGAAGGACCTTGCAGCTCACTCCAGAAACAATTAAGTATTAAAACACTGTGAATAGCAGAAAAACACTGTGAAATATAGTGCCAGGAAATAAACACCTCAGGTTGGAAGGCACTCCAAGATGACTGAGAAGGAGTTGTGTACTCAAAGAAGACTTGGCATTAATGACAGGAATGGAATAAAGACCCAGGGACCTTCATTTACTGATGTGGCACAATTCAAATTGAGAAGGAACAATTGTAAACATACATAGGAACATGGAATGTATGTAGTATGAATCTAGGAAAATTAGAAATCATAAAAAATAAAATGAAGCATAAACATTGACATTCAAGGCATCAGTGATCTAAAATGGGCTGGTACTGGCCAATTTGAATCAGATAATTATATAATATACTATGTCAGGAATGACAACTTAAAGAATTTGGGTTACAGTCATCATCAAAAAAGACATCTCACAATCTGTCTTGAAGTACAACACTGTCAGTGACAGAACAGTATCAATATGCCTACAAGGAAGGCCAGCTAATATGACTATTATTCAAATTTATGGACCTACCACTAAAGCCACAAATGAAGAAAGGAAAGATTTTTACCAGCTTCTGCAGTCTGAAATTGATCAAATATGCCATCAGGTTGCACTGGGTAGTACAGGTGATTACAATGCAAAAGTTGGAGACAAAGAAGAAGGCTCAGTAATTGGAAAATATGGCCATGGTGGCAGAAAAGATGCTGGAAATCACATAACAGAATTTTGTCATATCAATGACTTTTTCATTGCAAAAATGTTTTTTCACCAACATTAGCAGTGACTATATATGTGGAATTCACCAGATGAAATGTACAGGAGCCAAACTGACCAAACATGTGGAAAGATTTGATGAAAAACTCAATATCAGAGGTCAGAAAAAGACCAGGTGCCAATTGTGGATCAGACCATCAACTGCTCATATGCAGGTTCAAACTTAAACTGAAGAAAATTAGAATAATTGTCCAAGATCCAAGGTATGACCTTGAGCATATGCCGTCTGAGTTCAGAGACCATCTCAAGAAGAGATTTGATGTGTTAGACACTTATGATCAAAGCCCAGATGAGTTGTGGCATGACATCAAAGACATTATTCATGAGGAAAGTAAAAGGTTATTAAAAAGACAGGAAAAAGAACCCACATGTCAAAAGAGACTCTTAGACTTGCCCTTGAATATCAAGCAGCTAAAGTAAAAGGAAGGGGCTGGGATTTACCTCAGTTGGTAGAGCACCGCTCTGCAGTCTCTGAGGTCCTGAGTTTGATTCCCAGCACCGCAAAAATGGGAGAAGGACGTGGCAACCCACTCCCAAGCAATTCCAAAACAATCTGCCATTGAAATCCCTATGAAGGTCGCTATGAGTCAGACATGACTCAACAGCATCTAACAACAACAACAACAAAGTAAAAGGAAGACATGAAAAAGTTAAGGAACTACAGTAGATTTCAAAGACCAGCTAATGAAGACAAAATCACATGTTATAATGACATGTACAAAGAATCAGAGATGGAAGACTAAAAGGGAAGAACATGCTCTGTTTTTCTCAAGTTTCAAAATTGAAGAAAAATTCAATCCTCGAGTGGCAAGAGTAAAGGATTCTACAGTGAAAATATTAAATGATGCAGGAAATAAAAGAAGATAGAAGGAATGCAGAGTCATTATACCCAAAAGAATTGGTGGATAATCAACAATTTCAACAGGTTGCATAGAATCAGGAACCAATGGGACTGAAGGAAGAAATGGAAGCTGTCTTGAAGGCACTGGAGAAACACAAGGCTCCAGGAATTGATGGACTATTAATTGAGATATTTCAACAAACAGATGCAGCACTGGAGGTGCACACTTGTCCATTCCATGAGATTTGGAAAATAGCTACCTGGCCACCTGACTGAAAGAGATCCATATTTATTGCCTATCCCTAAGAAAGGGGGTCCATTCAAATGTGGAAATTATCAAAAGATATCATTAATATCTCACATAAGTAAAAGTTTGCTAAAGATCATTCAAAAGTGACTACAGCAGTATACTGGCAGGGAACTGCTGGAAAGACAAGCTGGATGCAGATGAGGATATGGAACCAGGGATATGATTACTAATGAGAAATGAAAATTGGTCAAAAGAAGAGAATGCCAGAAAGATATCTACATTTTATTGGCTATGCAAAGGCATTTGTGTGATCATAACAATTTATAGATAACATTACAAAGAATGGGAATACAAGAGCACTTAATAGTATTCATGAGGAATGAACACCAACCAATAGGTGACACTGCTTGGTTTAAAGTCAGGAAAGGTATGTATCAGGGCTGGATCCTTTCACCATACCTCTTCACTCTACACTGAGCAAATAATCTGATAAGATGGACTTTCAGAAGAGAACATGGTATCAAGATTGGGGGAAGACTCATGAACAATCTTATCCAGAAGACACAACTTCGCTTGCAGAAAGTGAAGACAATTTGAATCATTTACTGATGAAGATCAAAGAACACAGCCTTCAGTATGGATTGCACTTCAACATCAAAAAAACAAAAATCCTTACAACTGGGTGAGTAAGCAACTTCATGAAAAGTGAAGAAAAGATTGAGGTTGTTCAAGATTTTGCTTTATTTGGTTCTGCAATCAATACCTATGGAAGCAGCAGTCAAGAAATCAAAAGACATATTGCCTTGGGAAACACTGGTGCAAAAGACTTCTTTAAAGTGTTGAAAAGTAAAGATGTCACATTGAAGATGAAGGTGCACCTGACTCATGTCAAAATATTTTCAGTCGCAATATGTGATTGTTGAAAGCTGGACAGTGAATAAGGGAGACAGGAGAAGAATTGATACATTTGAATTACGATGCTAGAGACAAATATTGAATATATGATGGACTGCAAAAAGAACCAACAGATCTGTCCTAGAAGTAGTGCAACCAGAGTACTCCTTTGAAGCAAAGATGACTAGAGTATATATTACTTATTTTGGACATGTTGTTACGTGGGACCAATCCTTGGAGAAGGACATCATCTTTGGGAAAGTGACGGGTCAACCAAAAAAGGAAGACCCTCAACTAGATGGACTGACATAGTGGTTACAATAATTGCTTTAAACATAAAGATCATCATGTGCATGGCACAGTGTCAGGGAGTGTTTCATTCTGTTGTACATAGGGTCACTATGAGTTGGCTCTTACTAAATGGCACCTAACAACAACATAGAATGAAATCATACAGTAGGTAATCTCCTAGAAATGGCTGTTTTTCAGTATAATTCTCTGAAGATCCAATGCTGTTGTTGCGTGTGTCAATGGTTCATTTGTTTTTATTTCTAGGCAGTATTCCAGAGCATGAGTGTACCACAATTTGATTAGCCTATTAAAGGATACCCAGGGTATTTCCCCTGGGCTAGGGTTTATCTCAGTTGGTAGAATACTTTCTCTGTGTGCTTTGAGGCCCTGGATTCAATCCCCGCACAACAAAAACAGAAGGACCTAGCAGCCCACTCTCTAACAATCAGCTTTTGAAAACTCCATGAATGGCAAAACAGCACTGACACAGTGCTGAGCATGGCACAGTGTCGGGGAGTGTTTCATTCTGTTGTACATAGGGTCTATAATGAGTTGGTCCTGACTCAATGGCACCTAATAATAAAAGTGTTTCCCATTTGGTTTTATAAATACAGCTGCTATAAAAATTTGTGTACAAGTTATGATATGATCACAGATTTTCATTTTCTTAGGATAAATGCCCAGGTATGTAATTTCTGGGTTTATGATAGTTGTGTATTTAGTTGTTATGTTTCTTTTTAACTGACACACCATATCCAGAGGGCTGAACCATTTTAAATCAGCAATATGAGTGTTTCTCCATACCCTTACTAACATTTGGTGTTCTTACCATTATTTTATTATAATCATTCTGTTGTGATATCTCATTGAGCTAATGATCCCCCCCCATGTTTGTCAGCTTGTTGTGCTGTGAGGGTTTGCCTGTTGCTGTGATGCTGAAAGCTATGCCACTAGTATTTCAGATGCCAGTAGGTCCACCCATGATAGACAGGTATCAGCTGAGCTTTCAGACTAAGACAAACTACGGAGAAGGACCTGGCAGGTCACTCCAGACACAATTAGCTATTAAAAACCCTATAAATAGCAGAAAAGCACCGTCAAATATAGTGCCCAAAAATGAGCCCCCCACGCTAGAAAGCATTCAAGGAAAGTGTGGGGGAAGAGTTGCTCCTCAAAGTAGAGTTGACCTTAATGAAAGGAATGGAGTAAAGCCCCTAGCACCTCCTTTTTCTGATGTAGCATGACTCAAAATGATAAGAAACACAGTGTCTGCAACATTAGCCTCAAAAAGATCATGTGCATCACACAGCATTAGGTAGTGTTTTGTTCTGTTGTACACAGGATCACTATGAATCGGATCCAACTCAATGGCATCTAACAACAATAAGAAGTGTTCTAAGATTTTTTCTTGTATCATTTTCTTTCTGCTTAAAGGACTTCCCCTAATAATTCTTTTAAGATAAATCTGTGGGCCACAAATTCTCATAGTTTTCTTTCATTTGAGGCTGTCTTGATTCCACTTTGTTCCTGAAGGATTTCCCTCTGGATATATGGGATTAGGTTCACAATTCTTTTCCTTTGGCACTTTAAATAATATTTTGCCACTTACTTCTGGCCTCCGTAGTTTCTAATGAAAACTATTTCCCCTCAAATAATTGTTCCCACAGGTAACATGTCATTTCTCATTTGTTGCTTTCAGGACTTTTTCTTGTCTTTGGTTTTCAGTTTTACTAATAGGCACTTGGTACAGATTTCTTTGAGTGTTTTCTGTTTAGGGTTTTCACAGATTACTGAATCTTAGGTCTTTTGCCAAATTGCTGAGGTTGTTAGCTATCATTTCTTTCAGTACCTTTTCAGTCCCTTACTCTTTTCCTTCTCCTTCTGACATTGTCACAACACAAATATGAGATCTTTCATTATAGTCCTATGGGTCCATAGGGCTAATTAATAGGTTTTTCTGCTTTCTCTTTGTTATTTAGATTGGGTAAATTCTATGTTCTATCTTCAGTTCATTATTTCTTTCCTGATTCTACTTTTCAGTCTATCCAATAATGCTTTTTATTTCAGCTAGAATATTTTTCAATTTTAAAATTTACATTTCTTCTCTATACCTTCTATTTCTTTACTAAGGTTTTCTATTTCTTCTCTGAATTCTTTTATTTTTAAAAAATTTGTTATAAGGATATTCACAATTATTCATTGAAGCAGTTTTATGTTTGTGGCTTTAAATTTTTTGTCAGAAAATTCTAACATCTCTATTAGTTTTGTGATGGTATTTATTGACTGTCTTTTTATATTCAGTTTGCGATTTCCCTAGTTCTTATGATTAGTGATTTTCAGTTGAAATCTGGATATTTTGAGCCTTCTGTTGTGATACTGTGGATCTTACTTAAACTTCCTGCTTTAGATGACACTCCAGTAGACCTCCTATGATAGCACTGCAGTGGGGAGGGAGAGGAATGGCTCATTACTGTGGATGAGGGTGGAATCTCCAAGTAGCCTCAACTGACAACATAGAGAAGAAGCCTCATCACCACTCTATCAAGACAAAAGTCTCACCTCGTTATTTGTTATTTTTTCATCACTGTGACAAAATACCTGAGCAAAACAACTTAATGGAGAAAAGATGTACTTTGGCTCATGGTTTCAAGAGGTTTCAGACCATGACCAGCTGACTGCATTGCTATGGACCCAAGATGAGGCTGAGCATGTGGCAGAGCAGAGCTGTTCACCTCATGGCAGCCAAGAAGCAGAGAGATTAGAGAGAGGACTAGGCTGAGGAAAACACTCACCCTTCAAAGGCAGGTCCCAGCAACACACTCCTTCCTATTGGACCCCACTCCTCTTTCTACAGTTCCCACCACCCAATAATTTATCCCATTATGAACCCATCAGTGGGTTAATCCACTGATTAGGTGAGAGCCCTCACAATTCAATCGTTCCACAAAGGTGAGGCTTGCCTTGGGGCCCAAACTTTCAACACATGAACCTGCAGAGGACATTTCATACTAAATGCACAACACAGCTCCACAGGCAGCTATCTTTAGCACCAACCTGACAGGAGTATTAGAATACCTTGGAATACTCTGACAAGTGTGGAAGTGTAGGCTTGTTACTAGGTCTTCTCTGGTGGTGGTAGGGAGTAGGAGCACAGTTGGTGTGTGTGTATTTCTGTCTGTCTGTGTGTGTGGTTTTTGGCTAGAGTATAACTGTTACTTTCCTAAAAATTGGCTCGTTTGCTTGCTTTCCCTTTTCCTGATTCTTTAGCCAGGGATAATAGGTTTACACTGGGGCTTTTTTGTCTTTGCCTATTGGTGTTTTTAGTTTACCAGCTTTTTCAGCTTAAGTCTAGGATGTTGTTGTTGCTGTTGTTGTTAGGTGCCATCGAGTCAGTTCCAACTTATGGCAATGCTATGTATGACAAATGAAACATTACCTGACACTATACCATGGCTGGCACTATGTCAGTGCTTCTCTGCTATTCACAGAATTTTCAATGGCTAATTTTATGTGAAGCAAAAAGAAAACCCAAGAACATAACACACTACTATATCATTCTTGAGGCCCTGAAGCTCCTAGCCAGTGTGCTTCCTTTTGTCAACTTTTAGAGTCTTTTCATATTTATAATTCCCAGGGATTATACTTCTACAGGATAGGAAAAATGGGGAAAGTGATTTGAATCAACTTTGCCCAGGGGTGGAAATCTCACAACAAACTCCACAGAAACTATCATTTGTTAAATTTTTGTGCATTATTAAACAAGAATACTCACAATTATGTTTTTAAAAAAGACTATGGAAATAATTTTTCTTTTCTAATTATTAAAAAGATAAGAAAAAAGAAAAGACCAAATTACATGTAAAAGAGATGCTGGCACTTGCCCTTGAACATTGAGCAGATAAGTAAAAGGAAGACATGATGAAGTTAAGGATCTAAACAGAAGATTTCAAAAGGCAGCTCAACAAGACAAAAACAAATATTATAATGACATGTGCAAAGAGCTGGAGAAAGAAAACCAAAAGAGAAGAACATGTTCTGTGTTTCTCAAGCTTAAGGAAGTGAAGAAAAAATCCAAGCCTCAAGTGACAGTAGTGAAAGATTCTATAGGGAAAATATTAAATGATGCAGGAAACATCAAAAGAAGATGGGAAGAATACACAGAGTCATTATACAAGAAAGAATTGGTAGATGACCAACCATTCCAAGAGGTTGCATATGAAGAGGAACCAATGGTGTTGAAAGACAAAGTGGAAGCTGCCTTGAAAGAACTGGTGAAACACAAGGCTCCAGGAACTGATGGGATACCAATAGACATGTTTCGACAAACAGATGTAGCACTGGAGGTATTAACATGTTTGTGCCAACAGGTTTAGAAGACAGCTACTTGGCCAACTGACTGGAAGAGATCCATATTTGTGCCTATTCTCAAAACAGGGGATCCAACTGAATGTGCAAACTATCAGACAATATCATTAATATCACACACAAGCAGAATTCTACTAAAGATCATTCAGAAGCAACTGCAGCAGTATATAAACAGGGAATTACCAGAAAATCAAGTGGGATTCAGAAGAGGGTGGGGAACCAGGGACATCATTGCTGATGTCAGGTGGATATTAGCTGAAAGCAGAAAATATCAGAAAGATGTCTATCTATGTTTTATTGACTATGCAAAAGCATTTGATTGTGTGGATCATAATAAATTATGGATAACACTTCAGAAAATGGGAATACCAGAATACCTAATTGTGCTCATGAGAAATCTGTACATGAACCAGGAGGCAGTTGTTCAAATAGAACAAGGAAACACTACCTGGTTTAAAGTTGAGAAAGGTGTGCATCAGGGCTATATCCTTTCACCATATCCCTTCAATTTATATGCTGAGCAAATAATCCAAGAAGCTGGACTTTATGAGGAAGAATGCAGCACCAGGATTGGAGGAAGACTCATTAACAACCTGCGTTACACAGATGACACAACTTTGCTTGCTGAAAGTGAAGAGGATTTGAAACATTTACTGATGAAGATCAATGATCATACCTTCAGTATGGGTTGCAACTAAGCACCAACAAAACAAAATTCCTTACCACTGGTTCAATATGCAACTTCACAATAAATGGAGAGAAAAGTGAAGTTGTCCAAGATTTTGCTTTGCTTGGCTCTATAATCAACACCCGTGGAAACAGCAGTCAAGATATCAAAAGACTCATTTCTCTAGGAAAAGCTGTGACAAAAGATCTCTTTAGAGTATTAAAAAGTAAAGATGTCACATTGAAAACGAATGAGTGTCTGACTCATGCCATGGTGTTTTCAGTCGCATCATATGGTTGTGAAAAGCTGGACATTGAACATGGGAGACAGGAAAAGAATTGATGCTTTTGAATTGTGGTGCTGGAGACGTCTATTGAATATACCATGGACTGCCAAAAGAACCAATAGATCTGTCCTAGAAGAAGTGCAACCAGAGTGCTCCTTGGAAACAAGGATAGCTAGACTGCATCTTACATATTTCAGACATGTAGTTAGGAGAGGCCAATCCCTGGAGAAAGACATCACGTTTGGGAGAGTGGCAGGTCAGCGAAAAAAAAGGAAAACCCTCCACCAGATGGATTGACACAGTGTCTGCAACAATGGGCTTAAACATAAATTAGGTGGTGTGCCTGGCACAGAATTGGGAAGTGTTTCAATCTGCTGTACTTAGGGTCATTCTTAGTCAGACTCAACTTCACAGCACCTGACAACAACCAGGCTAGAATTTTTTTTCATATATTTCACCTAAAATAAACAATGCAATACCGAATGAAGAAGCAGAATTGAGAATTCAGCTGTTTTCTATTAACCCAGATAAGAAAGAGATTTGCAAAACAAATAAACAAACAATTTTGGTTATTTCATTATATTTTTTAAGGACATAATTATGTAATTGGGTGCTATGGCACATATTTGTAATCTGAGTAGCTTGGGGGCTGCCACAGGAGGATCATGAGTTCAAGGACAGATGCAGTCTGCTCTATTAAGCAAGACCCTGTCTCAAAATAAAAAATTTAAGAGAATGAGTAGGGGTGCAGCTCAGTGGTAGAGCATTTGTTTAGCATGGGTGAGACCCTGGGTTCAATCATATAGTACTGCAAAAAAAAAAAAAAAAGGAAAAAGACATTAATTATTTTCATAAAAATACATTATTTGTGTTAACACATAATACTTTATTACTGCCATTTTAACAAATAGAATTTTACTATTTTCTCAGCTTTAATTTCAAATATTATAAATGTCAACAAATAGAGCTCACATGAACAATTATTGAAGTCTTCAATAATTTTTAAGAATGTCAAAAGGACCCTAAGCCAAAAAGTATGGTAACCCTTAAGGTAGAGAAATTGATATTAAAAATGTTCTTACTTTTTCTCCCAAGAGTTCCAGACCTGGTTTGTGCAAACGCCAGTAGGTTCTTTGTGCCAATTCAGGGGATTTCCCTGGTAGTACTGGAGGAGTATTAACATATTCTTGGTTTTCACCCACAACAGGAATTCCATACAGTATTCTACAATGTGACAAAAACAATAAATGTGATAAAGCAAAAGGTGTTTGCTCTCTTTTCACACATCTGCTGAAATAAACACATTGACATTTGACATCTACACTAAACAGAAATTGTTGAGAAGTCAAATAATCCAAAATGAGAAATAACCCCAAAATAATTTATGTTTGGTTTTGAATACATTTTAGTAGTAACCTTTGTGATGGCTTTGGTTCCTTACATTGGAATAATAAATTCGCTGTATGAAACCCTACTTACAGAAGAGATTAAACGTTCTCTGTCATCTTATTTCTAACCTGCTCCCCACTTCAAGCTCATGGCAAGTTTCACTCAGACTGGGTCAAAGCACCTGCCTAACCAAAACTGCCTTCTCACATTAGTTTTCCCTTCTTGATTCATATCTTGCTAGGATGAACAGAAAACTGCTCTGCTATCAGGTCTTCCCTTGGTAGGCTACAAGCTGCTTATATCTAAGAATATATATATACCAGAGATGCCTTAAAAAGTATACATCTTTTAAGAGATGTTATCTATGTATTATTTTTTGAAGTTAAATTGAATTTCTATAACATCTTTGATGGGAGAAGGACCTGGCAATCCACTCCCAAGGCAATCCCGAAACAGTCAGACATTGAAAACCCTATGAGGGTCGCTATGAGTCGGATGCCGACTCGACAGCACCTAACAACAACAACAATAACATCTTTGAGCACCTCTTGTAATTGCAGAAGTCAAATGTGACTTGCATTCATCTTTTGTTATAGGTATATATTGAGTATTACAATTTTAATACTTCAAATATGTATACATTTTTGGCACCCTTTGTATACATATGAAGTATGATCCAAAAATATAGTGAATGTTTAAGTTAAAAAATTATTATAGTAAAGGCATATTGCTATTAATCCCCTCAAATTACTTCCCTAGCTTTGTCTACACTTATCTTATCACCTTGCCACTTTCTGAAACAATTCTGTAAGTCCTCTTTCATGAATGTCTTTAGTTGCATGGTCATAGTTGCCTTGATGTTTGATTCAAATTGATTCAAAATGTTTACTTTTTGTAGTCATTTTGACTTTAGGGAAAAGCCAGTAGTTGTACAGTGGCAGATCCAGTGAATAAGGTGGATAAAGACATACCCTCATGTTTATGTGACAGAAATTGCCATATCAGAAGCTTTGTTTGTGATACATTTCTTTCTGTGTGTGTTGTTTATTTGTTATTTGTTTTTATTTATTCATTTGTTCATTTTTGAGACAAGGTGTCACTGTGTAGCCCAGGCCAGCCTGGAACCCACTGTGTAGCCCTGGTAGGCCTGGAATTTACATGGACCCTCCTGCCTCACCCTCTTGAATCCTGGAATTACAGGGATGCGCCACCAAGCCCAGCCTAGCTTCTGACAGTAATCACCCACTCTGTTCATCCTCCCTCCCCAGCATGTCTCCGGTCCATTGCATCCTCGTGCAGGTGAGGCTTCTGATGTCACCTTTGCTGGTCCTTTTCCTCCAGACTCTCTTTCTTCCAATTCATGCTACACATCCCAGTCAGAATTATCACATATCATCTTCTCCCCAAACATTTTAGTGAGGACACACACAGTATAACCCAAGCTCCTGAGCCTGACAATGAGGGGCCTCCACAACCTGCGTACCATTTACTTTGCCAACAGTATTTCCCTCCCTCAAGCCCCTGTTGTTGTTGTTGTTGTTAGGTGCGGTCGAGTCGGTATCCAACTCATATGGACTCTCATAGAGTTTTCAATGGCTGACTGTTTCGGGATTGCCTTGGGAGTGGATTCCCAGGTCCTTCTCCCACTTTTGCGGTGCTGGGAAGTGAACTTGGGACCTCAGAGACTGCAGCGCAGCGCTCTACCAACTGAGCTAAATCCCAGTCCCCCTCAAGCCCCTACTCAACCTATATTTGGTATGCAAAAGGAGCCCTAGGTGCTGGGATTACTACAGAGGCAATGTGTGAGCACCATTAACAATAGGCGATTATAGTACAGTATGTATCTAAAAATGACAAGGGCTAGAACTTCAGACCACAATTCTTCCCCAAGACCTTTACAAACACCCCTTTGCCCAGTTGGAATTCATCTTTGTGTCCCTTACCTCCCTGCCATATTTGATCTGCTCTTTCATTACACCATATTCTCCATCATATTCTGAATACTTTCTCAGAATAGATTATAGCATGCTTTGGGAACAGAAAGCAACATTCATTTTTGATCTTCCAAGGATTTGAATGCAGTAGGTATGGAATATTGTTGAATTTTGGCTGAGTAAGAATAGTCTCGGATTTAGCTCAGTTGGTAGAGCGCTGCGCTGCAGTCTCTGAGGTCCCGAGTTCAATTCCCAGCACCACAAAAGTGGGAGAAGGACCTGGCAATCCACTCCCAAGGCAATCCCAAAACAGTCTGCCATTGAAAACCCTATCAGGGTCGCTATGAGTTGGATACCAACTCGACAGCACCTAACAACAACAACAACAAGAATAGTCTCACAGCCAAAGCTAGCTCCCACCCCTGCCCTGAGGAATTCAAAATCACGGGTCAGCATGAGCTATTGCAGTGGTTCTCAATGCGTGTTGCATAACTAGCATCATACATATCACATAGGAACTCATCAGAAATGCACGTCATTGAGACTCACAACAGACATATTAAGTCAGAAATTCAGGGTGGGGGCCCAGTTTATGGTTTAACTAGTCCTTCAGGTGATTCTGATACACTCAGCTTGAGAACCACTGATAAACTATAGGTCTTCTTATAACAGTCTGATCATAAAATACCCTGAGATGTCAAGCTCACTGCTTCCCAGACCTCTGGAGATTCTAATTCAGTAGGTCTGAGAGACAGCCTGACAACTAATGCACTTGTCAAGCACCCCAGGTGATCCTTATCCTCAAGGAAGTCTAAAAATCACTGATACAGGAGAAAGAATAAGTCTTTGGAATGAGGTTAATAACCGGGATGTTAGCCTCATTTTGGCCGCTTGCTATGCTATGTCAGTGCTATGGTCTGTCCCCACCAAAACTCATTTGAGTCTTGGTCTCCAAAGCAGTAGCACTGGGAGATAGGGCCTAGTGGAATGTTTGGGTCATGGGGTTGGAGCGCTCATGAATGCATTAATGTCTTCCTTGCATGAATGGGTTAGCAATGGTGGGCAAGAATTTGTCCCCTTTTCTCTCTTTCTCAGGTACCTCCTGGTCCTTCCAATTTTCCACCATGAATTGAAGCACCATAATCCCTCTACCAGATGCAGCTTCCCAGTCTTGAACTTCTGGCCTTCAGAAACATGAACCAATTTAAATATGTTCTCTTTATAAATTACCCAATCTTAGGTATTCTGTTAGAGCAAAAGAAAACAGTTGGTAGGACACTTTTCCTTCCTAAGTCCCACTTTCCTCATCTATGAATGGCAGCACTGATTAGGTCTTCCAGAGTCTAATGCTTAGAAATAACTAATGTGAAGAGTTTTATAAACAGTCCATGCTCAGTAAATGGCTGATATTATAATCATTATTATTATTATTATCAATGAGAAGGCTGAATGAAAAAAACAAGCCCAAGTCTAAGAGAAAAAACTAACCTCGTACCAAGTCAACATTAGTCTCCCATAGGGCCAGAGATTAAAATGTATTTCTAATTGTACACTGCTGTCATAGCAGTTTGGAAGGCATTTGCTCTAAACTGTGAGTACTCATGACTCTGCACAAATCTTCTATAAGTTACATTAAAATGACTGTGAGTCACATCCTATGAAGCAGAGAGAAGGTTGTCCCTCCAGCAGCCCTCCCAGACCTTGGTGGGACTCTAACAGGGAAGTTCTGCATCATAATCTCACTATCTTTTCTTTAGAAAATGTACCTTGCTGCTGGGTGTACGAAAGCCTGTGGAAAGCTTCACAGGATGGAGCTCACAGTCACTGTTAGGTAATTCACAGAAAATGTCTAAAGGGAAAATTTTTAAAGTGCTCACATGTAAAATTTTCACCAAAGTAATGCTTAATGCAAGGAACTATTCTATTCTACACACTGTTTTTAAGTGTTCATAGCAAACTACTGAACTGATTTCATCGCCCACTTTATGAGGTCTCAAGCCACACTTTCAAAAACATTAACTTACGGGGAATATTATTTAAAAAGTAAACTAATAGCTCTGAAAAAAAAAAGTTTAGGAGATCATCTTCTTGAAGATACTAAGCTACATATAATTTCCCATAGCCTTGTATAACATTCTCTTTATAATCTACGACAGAGGTGACTTTGTATGCAGTTTTTAGAGTAGGGAATATAGTCTCAACAAAATAATGAGTCTATACAAAAATATATGTAGAACTAAAAAGAATTTTTTTACAAAATATAATTAGGGAGGGAGGATTGTATGTTAAACCATTATAACTTCATTCCTACATGCAAACAGTGACATCTGGTGGAATGACATTGTTTTACTTTTTAAAAAAATCCAGCTTTTACATATTGAAGTTAGGAAAACAAACAAATTTCCAAAAAATGCCCTTTTTTATCTTTCCCTGTAAAATAAAAAGTGCATTAGTCTAATATCTTATCAAACATTAATAGGACATAGTGAAATGGCTTTTTGTTACCCAATCTGTATTTTTAAAAATACACATAAGGCATGCAAACAAAGCTTTTAGTTCAAAGTGAATGTAATGGAAAACTGATTAAGGTTGCTATTGATTCTGGTTCTAACTCTACCACCAACTGTGATTTGGGAGGCAAAACTTGGCCTCAGTGTCCTCATCCATGAGAAGAAGTTTAGGGTAGGAGAATGTTAAGGTGTCTTACAACTCTGATATATGTACTTCTGTGACATATCACCAGCTAGACTTCAAACAGGGATTAAGTCTTATGTACTTTGATGTAACAACCTTTGGTCAGGCATGCAGCAAGAAATAAGGCCAAGTTAAGGGCAGGGCAGGCCAGGGTTAGCTTGGCCACTGACAAGTGACAGATGATGTGGGGAATGGGGAATGAGTAGTGAGACCAGTCCCTGATACCCATGATAGAAAGAAAAAAGAGCAGAAGACAAGGTACAATATTACAAATGAAGTTCATCTGTTGAAGTTCATCTTATGGTATTCTACAACTAACATCAGAAAGGTTTAGCATGGGGCAATAGAACATTCTAACAGGAAGTGCAATGAGTGACAGAGAATACAAAACCAGGCAATATTCAGAGATCCCAAAGCCATCTGCAGTTACATAATTAGCATTGGGGATGTCTCCCGGAGTGAACAATGCCCCCCCCACCCCCGCCACCGCCGCCGCCTTAGACTCCAAAACAGGATTTTCAGTTCCTAGGAAGGAATGAGCAAAAATAAGATAGAATCTCCTCCCTAGTATAAGCAGACACCCTGATTTCAAAATTGATGATGAGTAAATATACTTCTTTCTATGCAGCTAGAGACTTATGCTCCTTATGTTCCTTTTAGCTTGGGTCAGGATTGAAAACAGGATGAGATGGGTATTCAATATAAAGCATAAAGGGAAAAGAATGAGAAAATCTTTCACAAATTCACAACGCAATGGGATAAAGAGAAACTACATTTAGAATCAGAGCAACCTGAGTTTCATGCCATTCATATGTAGATATATATATTATATATATGTATGTGTGTGTGTATATATACACGTATATACATATATATGTATATATAAATCTAGGTAAACATATGTGAGAAAACAAGCCAGATGCTAGGCTCAGAAAGACAAATATCACCTGTTTTCTCTTACATATGGTATCTAAACTTAAATATATATGTATGCATATATATGTATATATGTACAATATATATGGCATGAAAGTAGAAGAAGGATTATTTAGGAAGAGAAAGAATGGGGACAAAAGAATGTATTGAGGGTGAATATGAGCAAAGTACATGGCATATCTATAAGAAAAATGTCATAATGAAGCCCATTATTTTGCACAGTGAATATATGCTAAAAAATCTAACAAATAAGTAAAATAATAATAATAATAATAATAATAATAATAATAGCTCACATATCTGTCTTTACAGTTTATAAAATAAACCAGATTCAGAAAGACAAATACCACATTTTCTTTCGTATGTGTAAGCTAAAAGGGGTAAGGCAGGCTTGAAAGTACAAGGGAAAGTATTAGGGATGTAGAAGGGGATTGGGAACAAGGGAGGGAGAGGGAAGATAATAAAAAGTAATAGAAGTGGTGAATATGCTCACGGTTCATTATATGTACTTACAGAAATGTCATAATAAAATCCCTTATCTTGTACAATTGATATATGCAAAAAGGAAAGAAGGAAAGAAAAAGAAAGAAGGAAAGAAAAGGGAAAAGAAAGAAACAAAAGAAAAGAAAAGAAAAGAAAAAAGAGAAAAGAAAGAATATCCAACAGGAAATGATTATCCTTAGTTCCACAGTCTTAACCAATTACTGAGAAAAACTGTGGAGGCAAAATTTCCAAATCCTGCTCTCTCTATCCCCAAAACCTTTCAGGAATCTGAATGATTGAACTGGTAATATAAACCTGTATCTCTGGTTCTTCTACTTATAACCTAAAAGTGGTATTATAATGTCTCAAAATGAATAATCAAAAATGCCAGGGAAATCTATCCTATATTAATTTGTTTTTGTTGTTAGATGCTATCAAGTCGGGTTCGACTCATAGTGACCGACCTCACAGGGTTTTCAATGGGTGATTGTTTCGGGAGTGGATTGCCACATCCTTCTCCCATTTTTGCAGTGCGGGGATCAAACAGAGGGCCTCAGAGAGTGCAGCACAGCACTATACCAACTGAGCTAAACCCCAGCCCAAAATTGTTGTTGTTAGGTGCTGCTGAGTGGGGTCTGACTTATAGCGACCCTTATAGGTTTTCAATGGCTGTTTCAGGATTGCCTTGGGAGTGGATTGCCATGTCCTTCTCCCATTTTTGCGGTGCTGGGAATCGAACTCAGGATTTTAGAGACTGTAGAGCTGTGCTCTACCAACTGAGCCAAATCCCAGCTATATGAATTTGGGTAGCCAGAAATGACCTATTCATAAATGAGTTCACAGAAAAATCCAATATTAGTTCTACAAAGAGAGTCCACAAAGTATAAGAAAGAAATATAACATTCAAAGAGTTATATGAAGAATGTCCTTTTGAAAAAGATTTATTATAGGGAACAAATATTTTAGAAAGGGTCTGCTTTGAGGTCTCAAAGACAATTTTTAATCTTTTCATGAAACGAGTAATAAAGTTTCAAACAAAATAGAAGACTTAGATTTTTCTTAAGAGACTACAGAATTAAGAAAAATAATATTATAGCAGTGTTAACATGAGAATTGTTATCACTTTTTAAATTCAACACTTCAGAAAATGAAATGATTGATGAACAGAAGTTTGGGAGATAAATGTAAGTAAAGAAGTGATACATAGTATAAAGGACAGATAACATATGGCTAATTGGCATTCCTGAAGAAGTGTACCAAATAAACAGAATGCAAACATTCTTCAAAATAAAATACAAATACATATTAAACTGAAAAGGTACCAAATATAGCAGAAGGGCTTTGCATGTACCAGGAAAAGTTAATTAGAAAAAAACCCACTCCCAAACGCTGTTGTTAGGTGCTATCAAGTCAGGTCCAACTCATAGTGACTCTATGTACAACAGACAAAAATGCTCCCAACACTGTAGCATACCTGGCATTATTGTCAATGCTACTCCACTAGTCATAGGGTTTTCAATGGTTGATTGCTTTGGGAGTGGGCCACCAGGACCCTCTTCCAAGCTTATAGCACCCGGTATTCCCAGGCTGTCTCCCATTCAAGGACCATTCAGGCCCGATCCTAATTAGCTTCCGAGATCTGATGAGATCAGACACCAGGGTGGTATGGCTGTACACTAGTGAAATTCTTTAACTTAAAATAAAATTTAAAATTCTATAAGCATCTGAGAGAAGTGAAGCAAAAAGCATTATACACAAATAAAATAAAACAGGCTGGCTTCAGATTTATATATTGCAACATTAGATTTAAATAATGAGACAAGAAAACAAAACATATGGACAAATATTGGTGAGTATAACATTATATGAAACAACAAAGAAGCAAAAAAAGAGAAAGAGAATATAAAATAAAATGGCAAGAATAGTACCAAGTACATGTGATATGATAATAAATTAATAAGGGATGATCCAACCTATTAAAGAAAGTTCTCACTAGCTTAAAAAATATCCAAGTCTATAAAGTTTACAAGGAACACAACTAAGAAAGACTAAAGAAAAAAAACAAGCAATCTTATATAAATAAAGCAGAAAATAAGACAACATGACAAAGTAGTTTCACTTTTAATGGATTTGGTGTATAATCTACAATAAAAATAGAGACCACAGAAAACAGTTTCTTGAATTATCATTCATACAAAAATAGTCTGCTTTATATATTCACATATTGCTCCTGCATTTAGCTCTACCTCCTTTCAACACAGAGAGCTCTGCTTCATTCTTTATTATTGTTGCAGTGTATCTCATTGTTGGATACACCAAAAAGTCAACAGTGAAGGACACTGAAGTTACTTCAGTTTTTAGTTTTTATAAAAAGTGACATGATGAGAATCCTTGTGCATTTATCTTAGCAATTGATAATCATCAGCATGTAAATAGTATTTAAAGCCATAGTTCTTTATAATCACTTTGAAAGGACAGGTAGATGAGAAAAGAGGTTGCAGGATGAGCCCTGGGCCACCACTGGTGAGAAGCCAAGAGATGAGGAGATAGCAGGAATGGAGACTGAGAAAAGCACAGCCAGAGAAACATAAAAAGACCCCAGACATAGTGTGGTCCCAAACACCAACAGATGAAATAGATTTAAACAAGAATGAGTGAGCAACTGTTTCAGCTAAAAAGTCAACACAAGAACTATAATATTTTAAAGTAAATCTGATCATGTCATTCCTCCTCTCCAAGAAACCCTATCAATATTTTCCCAACACACTATAAATAAGAATCCTTCTCTCAAGGAGAACACACACTCTCCCAGTTTACTATACAATCCTATCTCTTCCTCCTGGCTATTTTCTATTCATTCTTCAGGTTTTAAGTACCATTTTCTCAAACCTTCCCAGATAATCAGGGACTCGTACATGTTTCTGTACCACCCTGAATGTTTCCATATTGTCACAGTCGCAGCAACTAATTCACCACCTTTATCTTTGCTGATTTCTAAGTTCCCTGGGGGCAGAGATTACTTTGCAGAGGTTTCCCTAATGCCCACATTTATGCCTGACACATGGTAGGTACACATACACACACGTGCATGCGCACATACACACACACACACACACACACACACACACACACACACACACACACACAGAGTCCTGACTGATTTAACCGATTATTCTGATCTATTTTTATTGATATGGGAAAGTATTTACCAAATGATGAGCTTTTTTAAAATAAGGTTAAAAACCAATATGCATAAAGCATTGCCCCAGTTTTGTTCCATAAGATTTACTTTCCTAAGGAAAAGTCTAGAATTCTGTATTTAAAAGTATCAACCATCTCTGGATGGCAAAATTTTAAGTACTTGTCTTCCTTTGCATTTTCTTGAATACTTTCATATATTTGCTTAAATATTTCTTATTAATTTTATAACAAAATAAATTTAAAATATAATTAAAAATTTAATTCTGACACCTGATCTTTGATTTTCCTATTGCTGTCGCCACTGTTTTAATATATAGAACTAATAGTTTGTCCACATTTTTTCAAAATTTCCTAGGCATTTCTTTTGTAGTATGAAACTAAGTTGAGGATTATGTCTGGAATTTATTCCCTATGCATTGCTTACCACCAAGAAGCTGTCTACAAGGTGTACTGATTTGAGAAAGTCACTCAATATTCGTAGGGTGATGTTTTTCCCACCTATACTATCTTAATTGATGTGGACCAATAAAATACACAGGTAATTTAACATAGAAAAATCAGTGAAATAGGACATTATTATGTCCATACATAGACTCAAAATCATGATGAAATTTAAGGTAAGTTAAGCTGTAGTTGGGATTTGACTTGAGTATGTTCCCCAAGAGTCCATGTGTTGAGAGGCTCGTCCCCACTCTGGTAATGGGTGGGAACTTTAAGAGATGGAGCCTAGTGGGAGGTCATTATTGGCCCTCCCTGTCTCTTTGGCTTCCTGTCCTATCTGTGATCTTTCACTCTCACATGTTCCTGCCATTTTGATGCCATTCATCACGAGGTTTTCACCAGAGTTGAGCTGAAGCCAGCACCAAACTTACTAGAAGTGAATTAAAAACTAAAAATAATTAAAAAGATCTTTTCCTCACTAGATTAGAAAAAAATCAAAATGACTGACAATTAATAGTTGGGCAAAGATACAAAGAAATGAATAATGTCATGGATTATCACAAAAAATGTCTCCATAACTTGTAAATAAGTGACTTCCATGAAATAATTTAAACATTCATTAATCTTAAATGAAAAACATCTAAAGCTACAAAACTCTATACATGGTTTTAACATGGACATTTACAAAAGATGTTGGGAAGACTGGTCATCAAATTATTAACATTAACCTAAGTATTTAAACACTTTTAATGATTTCCACTGGTTTAAAACTTCAAATCAGAAAGTCCATACCAAGTCTGGCTGTGTTGTTCAGTGGGAAAGCACTTTCCTGGAATGCATGAGGCCCTGGGTTCAAAGCCCAACACTGAAAAAAAAATTCTATACCAAAAATTCTAAATAAATGTCTATAAATATTGCTATATGTTACAGAAATCATTTTAAAGCAAAAATATTCCAATATGAAATATTTTTATAGTTCTCATCAAAATTGTTTAATTTTTCTGGGTTCCTGCCAGGTCCTCTGAAAAGTGGGAGACTTTGGAGCATTTATTATTGATGAGCAAGTGATATAGTCTCCCTGGGCATAAACATTGGGGTGGGTGGAACAATAAAAAAGCACCCATTTTATGTAGAAAATATAAATACATATACCACATTGCAAGCAGACATCCAGTGTAGCTGTGGTATTAAATTTTCATCAGGAGGGGTGATTACAGGGAAAAAGTTTAAGTCTCTGCAAAGCTTAGTGTGGCGGCATACGCCTGTAATCCCAGCACTTAGGAGGCTGAAGCAGGAGGATCAACATGAGCTCAAGGCCAGCCTGGTCAACAAAGTAAGTTCCAGGACACCTTGGGCAACACAGCAACATCTTGTTTCAAAAATAAAAACAAAAACAAGGACGAAAAATCTCTTCAAAGGGGTGAAAATGAAAGAAAAAAAAGATTAAGGAAAAACTGACTTAAACTGCATTCCAATCACTATCCAGAGAAATAACTTGAGCAAGTAACTTAATATCACATAGGCTAAATTTCTTAATGAAAAAAATGGAAATTACTACTTCTCCTTTATGGTTGAAGATTTAAGTAGAAAACATGCAAAACACATAGCACAGTGCTCAGAATATTGTTACTACTAAATAAATATTGGCTCCCTTCCCCTTTCTCCTCTCTTTTGAGGATACTGTGGATTACACACTGTCCACAAAACAATATGTGGATTCTAAAAGGAAGCGAAACACAAGGAGAGGTGGAATGAACTCCAAAAGCAACAACATCTGTACATTAGCCAGGATCCAAGTATGTCCAGTGATGGTGAAATCTGGTTCAAAACACTAGGTTCAAGAACCTGAATTGTGATATTTTTAATAGTATAAGTGAAGCTACATGGCTTAATTTGCATGTGCCTTGATTTCCACATCTGTTTTCCAGAGCTGTTATGAAGAACAAATAAGATAGTGTAATATAGTATCCCTTGAGAACTAGTATTGAACTAAAATTACCTTATGATAGGGTATTGCTTTGGTTTGGATGTTCCCCCAAAGTTCATGTTCCAAAAATTTAATTTCCAGTGCAATCTTGTTAAGAAGCAAGAACTTTAAGACCTTTTAAAGTTGATTACATCATGACAGGTCTGTCATTAATGGATTAATAGCCCCCTCCCTCAAAATCTCTTTGATAGGTTAAAACAAAATTATGAAAGAATCCTTACCTATCTCTTTGTTCATCTATAAAGCAATCACTTAAGAAAGATGTTCCAAATATTCCAAGTAAGGCATTGTGGCCTTTCTTGTCCAGTGTGTGGAACATGCGAGAAGCCAGGCGCAGGTCAATGGGCAGCTCCTTGGTGGGGATGGTGATGCACAGGTCATGCAGGTGAGGAATGGAGTAGGCTTGTGGGATCCTGGAACAGAGGAAAGAAAGTGAGTTTCTTAATTAATGTGTGGTCTTTAGATATGAAAGACATTTACATGGACAGTTCAGTTCAGGCTCTAAAAAGGATACCTAAGAGTAGGGTAAAACTATAATAATGGTGTATAACAACTTTAATATTACAATCTCAGGCCATTGTCCAGAGCTTCAAACTCTATTCAACCATCCGCTGAATATCTCAAGCTATATGTCACACAGACACCTGTGAATCAATAGGCCCAAAAGCAAACTCATTATCATTCCACTGGTAGCCTCCTCTCTCCCAGGGACACTATACCCAGTCATGATGCATTCCTCTGCTCAAATGCGTAGTACATATAGTACATTGTCGCTGAACTCCATTAATGGAGCCCTGTGTCTCTCTGAGTTACTGTGCCATAGCCCTTCCCAGTCCTCTGGAACTTGCCTCTCTCCTGCCTTTCGAAGACATGATGATCTGCTTTCTTAAGGTCCCATGCCATTTGACATATGATCAACAAATACTTATTGAGCACCTACTATGTGCCAGGCTCTGTGATAGGTGCTTTATATGCATTCTCTGTCACAATAAATCTACATTGTGAAGGTATGGATCCTTATATTTGAAGCAGGCTTATTTTTGATAGGTCACAAAACTTCTGAGTCACTACTGGGATACAAACACAATGTTGCTGTCTCTAAGCCTATTAATGCCTGTCAAAGACTCCTGAGTGGAAGCAACCTTTATCCAGTACTACTCCTTCCATCCCCACCTCCTTAGGGAGCTCTTCTCTTACATTTGCCACTTAGCCTTCTTTTCATTAATTCAAATCAGATGAAATTTGAATTATGTTCTCTAAGAACCTTCAACCTGACAATGTTGTTGACTCTTCTTAAAATTGTTCTTCCTCCATGAACTTTTAAAAGCCTATCCTATCCCAGCTTTGCTGCTTTCTCTCAAATTCATTATAATTCCACCTAGTCATTGACTTTTCTTTCCCCACCTTCCAAACTGGTGTGGTCTCTAGGCTTGAACTTCTCTTTCAACACTGGAAAAGTCATCTTTGGAGTGACATTTATTCCCTCTGTGCTGAGTGCTCGCAAATCTCGTGTCTGTTGTGGCTATCTAGATTCCTCATCTTCAAGATATAGAACATCTTTGACTCCCCTCTCCTTCACTTGCATGTTGTTGTCAGGTGTCATCATGACAAGTCCAATAGTGACCCTGTGTACAACAGAACAAAATATTCCCCAGCACTGTGCCTTGCCTGGCACTGTGTCAGTGCTTCTCTGCTATTCAGAGGGTTTTTGACGGCTGATTGTTTCATGAATGGGCTGCAGAGTCCTTCTCCCATTTTTTGCTTTGTTGGGGACCCATCCAGGGCCTCAGAGCACACAGAGCAAGCACTCAACCAACTGGGCTAAACTCCAGCCCTTTACTTGCATATCCAGTGTGAAATGGAGTCTCTCCCCTGCGTAGGGTAGCTAGGTGTGCTCCTTTTCCACTACTGCTGCCAGCACACCCCAGCCCTCCTAGCCTCAGCCTGCATAGGCAAGGCTTTTCCAGCTGGGTTTAGCGCTACACCCTCTGTTCTCTTTCCCTGTGCAAAATCCTAGCAGATCGACCTTTTAAAAATACTCTTTCACTCAGCATACTTACTGCATCTAACCTCTCTCTGAGTTTCAAGGCACCTCAAAAGAGCAATTAAGAGTGTAGTTCTAGAATCAGACTGCCTGGATTCAAGTCCTATGGAAATATCTCATTTAGTAATGAGCTAGTCTTGTTTTACGAAAGAAGAGTGAATGCATTCAGAGCAGTGGGTCTCACATAGAAGACGTGAGCTATTATCATCAGTTTGAAGGACAAGTCATAGGACTAGACTGCTACCTACCATGTTAGCCATGGTTAAACAGCCTTCAAACAACATCTTGGGGACAGACTTCTCTGTAAAGTATATATATTTTTTTCATTTTTTGCTTGTTCTCCACCACCACTACCCTTTGTTCACAAAGGTCTCTTTCCATGCATCACCCTAGTCTCATGTCACTCATTTTGACCCTTCACCTAGTGGGTCAGTGCTGGTCTGTCTACCAACTGCTCCATGTGTCTGGAGTATTTCAGATAGTTGTTGTTGTTGTTAGGTGCCATTGAGTCAGTATCCGACTCATAGCGACCCTCATAGGGTTTCCAATGGCTGACTGTTTTGGGATTGCCTTGGGAGTGGATTGCCAGGCCCTCCTCCCATTTTTGCGGTGCTGGGAATTGAACTCGGGACCTCAGAGACTGCAGTGTAGCGCTCTACCAACTGAGCTAATCCCAGCCCCTCTCAGATAGTAGCAGAGTATAAAGAACATAGATTTTAGAGTTAGCTGGTCCTGAATCAGAATCTCAGTTTTAACACTTGCAAGGTGTTATTAGTGGCTTCTCTGAAAGTCTTAAGAAAAAAATGGAATAAAAATTCCTAGCCCTTTGTAAGAATTGATAAAACTAACACTTATATCATTCCCAGTCTGTCAAAGTCTTTCAAGAAAGGTTTGTTTTCTTTTTATTGTTGTTATTAATTTGCACTGCACAGCACTTAACCTTTGCTAGACACACTGTGTACATCATTCTATCACTTATAGTGGTTTATGTTCTTTCCAAAACCGCATTGGGGCCCAACAAGAACCAGAAATCTGTAAATGTTGTAGGGGAGAGAAACAGAGGTAAATCTAAAGCATTTAGAAATGCACAAGAAAAAGAGACTTAACTAGGGGGAGTAAATAGGGCTGTCCAGGAAGGCAGGGCTTCAGGTATTCTAGGTTCTTAAGAAAGGACTTGAGAGAGAGAGAGAGAGAGAGAGAGAGAGAGATGACACAAAGGTGAGTTCCCATGTCAAGCTCACTTGTACCATCATTCTGCCTCAGACAGGTCCTGGCTAGTGAAATGTGCTTGAGATTACATGCTGATTCTTATTTTTCTTTAAAAGCATTGCAACCAATCTGAATTCCTATGCTCCCATTATAGTCTCTCAACATAGATTAGCAATGGCTGAATGGCTGAATGGCTGAATGGCTGTTGGTTATTGAGCTAAATAATAACACTC
>VMDO01012563.1:0-15810 GCA_007922755.1 Pedetes capensis | reverse complement strand
GAAAAAATCAAGACATTTCTGCTTCATTGATAATCTGACAGTAACTATTTATTGAATGTAAAATACCTGTTGTCTGCTGTCACTATTTGTTTTAATACATAATCTTGCTAACTAAATGGGCTTAAAGCAATGCAGATAAGCAATGGCATGTACAGGGTCACTTAAATGCCAATTTGACTGTTTCATCAGCTTTGGAATTCTTTCCCCATGAGTCTATTTTCAGCTCCTAAATTGTGACTAATATCCATTTACAAAGTTTAGGCTAGTCATAAAAAGGTTGTCTTTCATATCCAGCCACACTTTTTAGTGCCCTAAGCAATAACAAAAGCTAATAATTAAAGCTTCTTTAAACCCCTACAAAGAGTTAAATAAAGAATAATCTAGAATAAAGAAACTCATAAAAACTTAATGGTAAAATAAGGAAAAAACTAGAGTTTCAACAAGGTTAATAGCTGTAGGTAAGCCATAATCTAAATTGCATTTACACAATGTTCAAATTTGTGGCTGCATTCTAGTATAATAAGAAACTCCATTGAAATTATGGAAGGGGGGATATGAACAAGTAATAGAGAGAAATAAAGCCATCTAAATTACCAACTTCATTAGCATAAGGATATTTTGTGTTAGGTTGTCTTTTATTTTAATAAAATTAACCAATAAAAAATATAATAAGCAGTTAATTCAAATCAGGCGTTACAGTGACAAAATATCAATATCAAATCTATCATGCTAACATTTGTTTCAGTCTCACAAAATCTATCTTTATTCCAACTATTGTTTTATTTATAAAGTACATCAGTCAAAAATAGGAATAGAAAGAAGCATGAGTAAAGTATATCTACCCTAACTATAAAATTTGCTATCAACTTTTCCTTTGAGAAGCTTTAACTCAGATCTCATATACGAATTTTTAAGACATTTACTTATCCCTTTAAACTTCATTTTCATCTCTCAAGTTACTGAATGACTACTCTTCAAATAGTAAAATTTTTAAATTTAAGGAAGTTACTTTTTAGTTAGTTTGTGGTCCAAACGGGGCTTTAAAGACTTTCTTGCTCTCTGTGGTAGAATTCCTGATGTTCTTCTTTGTATTCGCTTAACTTCTTTACCTCTGATTTGCAAGAACTTTGATGATTTCACCTTTAAAAAATATAAAGTGTGTTGCTAAGGAAAGTTGTAACATTGAGAGTTAGATCTTTATCTCATATTTAATGGTGCATCCCATACTTAAACTCCTGATTCCTATGTATATTTCATAATAGAATATAAATTCTAAAGATGAGCTATTTCCCTCTAAACCCATTGCTAAATTTTACATACATACCTTCATGCCAATAAAAATATTGTTGTTGTTGTTAGGTGCCGTTGAGTTAGTTTCCGACTCATAGCGACCCTCATAGGGTTTTCAATGGCTGATTGCTTTGGGATTGCCTGGGGAGCGGGTTGCCATGTCCTTCTCCCATTTTTGCAGTGCTAGGAATTGAACTTGGGACCTCAGAGACTGCAGAGTGGCACTCCACCAACTTAGCTAAATCCCAGCTCGCCAATAAAAATGTTAGTACCATATTTATTTATAATATTTTTCAGTTATTACCTTAAAATTACTAAAGAACAAATAAAATATTTTTCCCTCCATAAACCCACTCTTTTTGTATGTTTATTTGCTTTGTTTTGTTTTCAGTCCTGAGTATTGACCCCAGGGTCCCATGCATACTAGGCAGGCGATCTACCACTGAGCTACAGCCTAGCCCGATCTACTCTTCTTGATTTTTTTAGCCCACATCCCATTTTGATTAGCAACTTTAATAGAATTTACCCTTACTTCCTTAAAGTTTGGCATAATTTTTGGTTACAAGCACAAGCTAAAAAAAAATTTTAGCTGGGCGCAGTGGCACAGGCCTGTAATCCCAGTGGCTTGGGAGGTGGAGGCAGGAGGATCGCAAGTTCGAGACCAGAGGCAGTATGCATAATTTAGCAAGACCCTGTCTCAAAAAAAATAGTAAAAAAAAAAAAAAAGGGCTGGGGGTGCAACTCAGTGGTCCAGCACTTGCAGAACATGCAAGCATGAGGGCCTGGGTTCAACCCCCAGTACTGCAAAAATAATAATAATAATAATAATAATAACACTAATGCTTTAGATTATTATTTTGAACAATATCAATTTTTATTTCTTACAGTTTTAATAGTTTGTGTTTCTATTGCTTAGCAAAAAGATCATTTTGTCTCATAAACAATTGCCTTTTAATAATTATAAGTATTGGGAGTGTTGTTTTCCTGGGCTTCCTAAAAATTTTTCAGAATTCATGGTGATTTCTCATGTAAAAACTTTTCTCCTTGGGATGCTCTGTACTTTTTTGAGACTAGATTTAAGGAAGAAAGCAGGGAGGGTTTCCCTGTAAAAAAAATAGAGAGATATAGTTGAAAAAGGAGGAACTTCTTATAAATTAAGTGTATGATTTGAGCTTGATTTAGTAAAAAGGAGCAAGCTATTACAATTTCTTAGTTAAGGGAGTAATAAAGAATATTGAAAGCAAAGTGTTCCATCTGGCCATCTGGTTAATGTTTAAATTTCCTCTACAGTATCTCTACCAAGTGGCCATCAGTTGGCTTGAACATGGTCAGGAACAGAGAACTTGGATACATATAAAATCAGCTACTTTCTGCTTGAAACTTTTCCAGTTGTTAGAATTTCTGATTGTTTCTTTATTATTGAACCTAATAATTTTCATCCACCAGTCTCAATTCAAGCCACAGTAACCACACAGGCACAACTCAATCTAGATTGCTTCCATTTAACAAACACTTGAATACATTTGACTCCCTTGGGTCTGCTTTTACACCAGATAAAACATGGTTGGCCCCTGCATCTCTACCTTACATGACATGGTTTTGAAGTACAGTGCTTTGTCATCTTGAAAGTTTTCTTCCAAACAGCCACTAATTTGTCAGAGTATCCTCCTGGGGTTGGACACTCAGATCTGAACACAATATTTGAGGTGTGATCAGATCAGATCAGATCAGATGATTCTCTCTTAGGGCATCTGTCAACCAATGCAAACAATTGCATTTGTCTTCCTATCATAAAATGCCATCATACCTTAAAATCCTAAAGTCTTTCCATTTGCTATGTTAAGTCCTATCATCCCATATCTACACACTTCCTTTTTTATTTTATTTTATTTAATTTTTTTGCGGTAATGGGGGTTGAACCCAGGGCCTTGCACTTGCATGCTTTGCAAGTGCTGGACCACTGAGCTGGACCCCAGCCCTTTTTTTTTTTTTTTTTTTTTTTTTTTTTTTTTTTTTTTTTTTTTTTTTTTTTTTTTTTTTTTTTACTTTTTTTTGAGACAGGATCTCGCTAAATTACACAGACTGCCCTGGACACGAACTTGCCATCCTCCTGCCTCCGCCTCCCAAGCCGCTGGGATTACAGGCATGCGCCACAGCTCCTGACTCTACACACTTAGTTTTCAGACCCCAAAATAGAACTTTACTTACATTTATCCCAATTAGGTTTCATCTGAGGTCTGACCAAACAAATTTTACCAGTCACATTTTGGATGTTATCTGCAAATCCAATCTGTAAATCTTTATCATTCTCATCCAAATTATTGCGATTTCCAACCCAGGGCCCTATAGCACTCCACTAGGAACTTTTATGTACTAATTGTGCAACCTTTGCATCACTAATTACAGATCCATCCAGTATTTCCCCTAACTACAATCTCATCTAAAACACTGTCAGGAGGCTTTCATAAGTAGATTGCTGGAATTCAGAGGATAAGAGCAATCACTAACGTTTATGGAGGTTTCTGGTATTGTTCTAAGTGCACTCTATTGGATCATCTACATGCAAGTCTCACAATAACATTACAAGGTAGACACTGTCATTACCGCCACTTAACAACACAGACATACAAGTAGTTCAATAATTTGCCCAACATCACATTGCTAATAAAGGGATAAGAGAGAATTCTTCTCCCTGGAAATCTGGCTGCAGAACTTGTGACCTTCCCATAATACACTTTTGCTGAACACGCACACCTAATGCTTATCTGATATCCAGTCTAATTATTCTGGGAGAAGAAATCAGATTGATCTTCCATGTCTTGCCTTAGGGAACCCATGCTCCAAGTGATTACCACCTCCTTTTATAAGCACTCAAACACAATTCTTTTAATGATTTTATTTATCATCCTAAAGTATTTTCCAAGATCAGTGCATAGATTACAGACATTAAAACCTTTACCTGTAAAAACTGAAAGTCAGATTTGAAGATACCCATCTCCAGGCTTCTACTACCTCTCCACCCACAGCTGCTCCTCGAAGCTGCTGCTGCAGAGCCACAACAGGCAAAAGGGCATCCATCTTAGCCAATAAGCTCAGATATCTAAGCTATTTCTCAAAATCTTTTACAAACCTTAGGATTCGAGGGTTCTTTATTACATCAACACCTTTTCTATTCTTTCTAAACTAAAGATTACTTTCCTTGTCAGATTTAAGAAGCAAAGTATGAGTTTATCAGCTTCCTTTTCACTCTGTCATATTTGTTTGTTTAAAACCTCAACTTTTTTAAAAAAATAAATTAAGTCACCTCTGTCATCTGTTGTCATTACACTATTCATCCATAATGACAGGGCTGTCTTTTTTTTCCTCACTTTGCTCCAAAACTAACATGAAAATCATCCTTTTTTGTTCTTAACATTATTCAAAGGCCTCAGCTCATTCTGGTTCTCAGCCTTCCTGCTATAATTGTTATAGCCACATATCATTTTTATGTTGATGTGTGGATATGTATTTTTACTTCAGATTTTAAATTTTTTAAAATTATGAATGCAATAGATCACTCATAAATATTTTTTGTGAGAATTTGGGAGAGACTTAGAGCACCCCACACCTCTTCAGCTTCCTTCCATTTAGAATCTAGGGTCATATGATCAAATCTATATTTTTCACAGACACTGACATTTTCCTTTCTAAAATGCTCAAGAATCCTATCTCTGGATTTTATGTCAGTCATTTCTTCACAAAGTCTCTATTATTTCTGTCTAATCTTTTTTCTGTTGTAGGTAAAGACTGAGCCCAGAGTACTAATGACTTTCATTATACTAATGAGCTTCTAAGAGTAGAAATAGCCAATAAGGCAGGGATTGTTCAAGTTCCCTATTTTTTTTCTTAAGGAGATCTTCCAGCATATATGTGAACTGAAGTCTTGCATTGCTCCTTCATCATGCCTCAATGCTAGATCCATTTCTTACGTATGCCTCTTGTTCCCCTAATCTGTCTTGTTTTTCATCCCTACAACAGAGATGCTAAAAAGTAACCTTATGGCTCACATACAAGGTTAAAGTTCATGGATAATAATTGATCTTGAGATGCTAACACAAATAAATATAAGATTCTTGGTGATGATTTGGTGAAATGAATCACAGAAATACTTCCAGTGCTATTTTTCATGGCACTTCTGATGTGCTCCCAAAATATCCCACAACAATAAACAATAAAATTATACTGGACTTTCTCTTCTCTCCTTGAAACATTTTTGCTTTACATTTATAGTCCTCTTAACACATTCTCCAAGTCTCTCTATTCAAACCATTCTTCATAGTTTGTGATGGACGGTACACCCCTAGTCATTTTTGCAGCTGAGAGTGATTTCTTTTGGTGGAGTGTCAGGGGAAGAAGGAGAGATTATGTTTCACTATGTAGTCTAGGCTGGACTTGAACTTGCAATCCTCCTGCCTCAGCTTCCTGAGTGCTGGAATTGCAGGTGTGCACCATCATGCCTAGTTCAATTCTGTGTTACTGTACTTGATCAGACATCTGTTATTAGGTGTTATGAAAGGGTAGTGTAGCAAAGCAATAAAGAACAAAGATTCCAGAATTAGACAGCTTTAATTCAAGTCCTGTCTCTATAACTTAGCTAGATATTTGTACTGGGGCAAGTTATATATCTTCTCATGATTCAGTTTGTCAACTATAAAACAAGGGTAATAATAAGGATGTTAATAGGAGAATAGAAGATAAAATATATAAAACATTGGGCAAAGTGGCTGGCACATGTTAAATACTCAATTCTAGTTATTTATGAAAGGACTGCCTCTTAAACAAAAACAAATAATTTTGTATTATTTAATAGCAGCCACAATAAGCCAAAAGAGTTAATGTTACAGGACTTTTCTAAAAAGGGATTCAAATTCCCAAGAGTCCATAGTGTTTAAACCACTGTTCAGAAAATCCATTTCATTCTTTTGCACACTGAGTAGCTAACCATTTGCTTCTTATGCTCACATTTATTTCCAAAGTCCCAATGTTCCAGTAGAAGAATAGATGGAAACATTACCTCGGTTTCCCCCAAATTAACACTTTTTCATTAAGATGCCATAATCTCTAGACACCTAGAAATCATCAGCCTAAATACAGGATCCACCTGGGGCTGTGAACAATAGTGGGTTCACTTGGCCTTGACAGCTTCTCTTCATACCCCAAGTCCCTGCCCCAGAAAGACAGCACAACTGCTGACGGGGTCAGCACCAACCACAGAATAAGTCGTTTCTCACTGAAAATAGTGTGGGTTTTCTCTGGTCAGCTATGATTTGTGAGTCACCATTGTTAGTTATTATTCTCAGGTCAATAGGCTAGTGTCTCCCAGGATGGAGCTAAGGAAGTAGCACTTGAGAAATGAAGAAAAACCAGGAGACAACTGCACTAATCCAGATACAAGGTTACCAGGGTCCAGACTAGGATAAGGGGGAGCTAGAAAAGATAAGGAAAAAAATACACATATTAAAACAAATGGTTAGGTAGAATCTAGACCTTGGAGACTGTTTTTTGCAAAAGGCAAGCAATAAAGGCACAGATAAATCCCGGGATTCAGAGGTGGGAGTCCTGGACAAAAGTTAACAAGCAAATAAAGGCCAGTTGTGTTGGGTGAGCATAGTAGGAACATAATTCTGGGGAGCCAGAAGAAGGATGACCAGGAAGCCCATTTACCCAAGAAGGGGCACCTCTCAGAACCAGAAATGCAGAGGATTCTCTCAGGTGATAATTAAGATGATATACTGGGGCTCAGAGAAGACTCCTAATAATGACATTTCTATTTTAAAATAACTTTATATATTTCAGTCAACAAGTGACTAACTAAAAAGTATTAAGTAAATAATAGAAGGTGATATGCAAATATGGTAATAATGCATTAATAAAATGAATCTGGGAAACATTTTCACAGTAGGAAAAGACTCAGGGGATAGGATAAACCTAAATAGAGTGAAGTTATAAATGCTGCAAAGTTTAACCAGTTGTGATCTCTGGACTATAGTGCCTTCTACCCTTGAGATGGGACCTAGAAGACTCCTAGAGGTCAATTTCTGAAAAAGTTGAGATTCTTTCTTTCCTTGAAAATCTGCCTTCTGGCCGGGCACAGTGGTTCATGCCTGTAATCCCAGCAACATGGGAGATGGAGGCAGAAGAATCACAGGTTCAAGGCCAGAGGAAACCTATATAATTCAGCGATATAAAAAATTTAAAAATGGACTGTGGGTGCAGCCCAGTGGTAGAGCACTTGCAAAGCATGTATAAGGCACTAGGTTCAACCCTCAAGGAGAGGAAGGAAGAAAGGAAAGAAGGAAGGAAGGAAGGAAGGAAGGAAGGAAGGAGAAAAGAAAGAAAGAGAAAGAAAGAAAGAAAGAAAGAAAGAAAGAAAGAAAGAAAGAAAGAGAAAAGAAAAGAAATCTGCTTTCCCTTCTCAGAGTTGCAGTTAGGATTGACACTACACTCCCTCAAAAAGCACCTATTCTCTTTTTTAAAAATGAACAATTTGCATTCTGAGGCCCCCTTTGAGGGGAAACCTCCCACCCCATACCTTGGTCTTTACCTGGACTATTTCTTTACACTTGCACATCCTCAGCTCTCCTAATTCTAAGTCTTTCCAACAGAAATTGTTTTGTTTTGTTTTACCTTTAAAGATATCTGCTTCGGTGCTTTTAAATCGCTTATGGGATGTTCATCTTCCAAAAGGTTACTTGATTCCTCTGCAGGCTGAACTTCTGAAACTTCCTGAGATTTAAACATGTTTTCTACTTCCAAGGCTCCCCACTCTAATACATCCTCCTGTTCAATCTGGAAAATACTCGACACAGCATTGGGAAGCTCCTCAGCTATATTCTGTTGGAAAAAGTAAACATGCAAGAATGCTCTTTTTATTGCTCCTTCCAAAGTCTTCAGTTACACAACATTTTCTATCCAAAAACAAAATTAATATGAAAATGCATGTTTGAAATTGAGCAGTGGTGGTAAGTTTCCTCTGCAGATTTACAAGGAAAAATTCAAATTGACTTAAGAAAAATGTGAGGACTGCAAACCTATCTTCCCCAGCCTTTGCCTCAGAAAATACACCTACTTCACAGCAATTATGCACAAACTGTAAGGAAATAACAAGACTCAGATCTTACCCTGATGCCACCCAACACTCCACACAGAGTTGAGGTAGCGTAAATTCCACAAAGAGCACCACTGGACACTTCTCACTTTCATTATCTGGACTGGCTCTCAGGTCAGCCTTAGGTCCACTGAACATTGCAGCCCTACCCAAACAGGAGGTTTTCTGGGCCTGAGAAAAGTGATTCCAGAAGCCTGACTTCAGTTCCTGGGGAAAGCTGAGCCAGACCTCAGGAAGGCCAGTAGATACCGCTGCTCCATCCCAAACCCGAGTGAAAAATTCTCACAGAATATCACATCTGCACTTGCTTTGTGCTCTTTAAAACTGTCTCATTGACTTACTTGTATCTCACCAAATCCTAATGAAGGAATTTTTATGGTCATATTTGGGTTTAATCAATTTTAAACCAAGATTATTTGTGATTACAGAGCACTAGTATTTAAAACTTAATTGCTTCAGTTTAACAAATGATAAGATTGTCTGATTTGTGTAAAAGTCTGATTATACTAAATGACTTTAAAGTACAATGATGTCACTTTAATCTTTAATACACACAGTTACTAATAAGTAAAAGGTAAAGACTAGCATACAGTGCTAAACATCATATAAATTTCTTTATTATTCAAGAAGGGATAACTAGACCAAGAAGTTTAAGTTTATAAAATGAAGCATTAATACTGAGCTCATGTTTTTATAAAGCTGTTGAGTGGTGTTATGGAATGATTAAGAGCTTTTTAATTGGATGGGACTGAATTCAAGTCCTGGATCTGTCAGTGAAAGATGTTTGATATTGGGCAAATTACTTACCTCATTTTCTTCACTGGTTAAAAAAATGGGGGGAAGGTAATAAGGCCCTTGTCATAAAATGGCAAAGTAGATAAATTGGGGTAATGTGTGTTATTCACCATGTCTACCTATGATAAACTCATTCATTTTATGTTCCACAATTTAGGGCATTGTTGATCTTTTTTTTTCTTTGGAAATTCTCTGCTCCAGATTCTTCCACATAGTCTCACAGGTTTGGAGACTAAACAGATGAAAATACCACATGCCAAAATAGAAAATGGAGGAAGAAAAGCTTGAAAGACAGCAATGGTAGCCCTCCAGCAGTGGTTGGCTGTGTTCAGGCCTCTGCCTAGCCTGTCTTCTCCACCAAACTTTTCTTGATCCTTCTACTCCTTTATGCTGCCTATATTGCAGCATGTACCAGACCGTATTACAAGTGTCTAAGTAATCAGTGTCATAATCCTAATGGCTAAGAGACATGAGCATTACTTTGTTTAATTTTAATATTCAGCATAGCTCCATGAAGTAGGAACTATTTGTAATTTCATTTTATGGATAAGGAAACAGAGGCTCAGAGAAGTTGCCTGAGCTCATGCTTTCAATAGCAAAACTTTGTTTAAACCTAGATAACCTGATTCTAAAGTATGCTTTCTCCATCTATTTTCCTTTCACTCAAGAGACTGTTATTAAAATGTGGTCCACAGACTCCTGAAAATCTTTGAGATCCTATCAGAAGGTATACAATGTCAAAATTATATTTATGTTATAAAAATGTTATTCACTGTTTTCACTGTGTTGAAATTTGCAAAAATGATCGATAAGCAGTAGTGGGCAAAATGATGAATTAATACTTCTTAAATAATTAACACATGAGATTACAAAATCATTGAGGGCAAAAACTTTGCTCAAAGAGCAATGCAGATCAATGGATTTAAGGTAATGATATATCTGGTTTCTGATTCCACATGACAACTAATCTTTAAGAAACTATCACTTGTGGAATTTGAGTGTATTAATAATATTAAAAGGCTATTAAAATTTGACTTCCTTTCCAATATGTATGAGACCATATTTACTTAATAAACTTCAAACAGAAGAATAAATTGCAGCACATTGAATGCAAAAGCCAATGAGAATCTACTTCTCTGTTAATTCAGACATTAAATTTAAGAAAAAAGAAAAAGAAAGATAAGGTCATCCTGCACTTGTCACTCAAATTTTGCATATATATTGCTAAAAAATGTTTTTATGTTAGTATGTAATTGGCTTAATATTGTTCTTTCAAATCAATGAATGAACACTTTAATTTTTTCTGGGTTTTTGTTTGTTTTCATTTTTGGTTTTTGGTACTTAGGAGTTGACCCCAGGACCTCACACATACTTTGCATGTGCTCTATCACTTGGCTGCACCACTACCCCCTTTATTTTTAATTTTGAGTCAGGGTCTCACTAAGTTATGGAGGCTGATTCTGACCTCAAACTTGTGATGCTCCTACTTGCCTACTGCCTCCAGAGTCGTTAGGATTACAGGTGTGACCCACTACACCTGACTATCAGTTTTCATTTCTAATAAGTAAAGAACCAATATTACTTGGGATCCTTAAAATAATATTTAAGTGTGAAAAGGCATCCTGACACTAAAATGTTTGAGTTCTACAAAATTTTGAGAACCACTTAAAAAGAAATTGTTTCTCATGTATCTTTTACATCTCAAGTACTTAGCATGTTATAGACACTGTACAATTATTTGTGAATGAATGAATGAATAAACAAATGAAAGAAAATTATTTCAATGTAATTAGTCTCTATTAACATCTTCATTAAGTACTATTGTTCTTCTCTCTTTATATATAGGTCTATTTCCTAAATGAATTCTACCAGAGCAAGAACTACATTTGTGCTATCTTTGCTTCAGCCATATCCAAAACAATGCTGGGCACCTAGTGGGGAAAGGAATGCATGGATAAATTCCATTTCTTATGTGTAAGTACAGGAAGAAATTACCACCACAATAGTTCAAAAACTGTTATAGTCAAAATATTGAGTACTATAAAAACAAAATGTCTTCTAGTAAGAATGCTCCTTTTTACAAAGAAACTAGCTGCAGCAAAGAACTAAGAGGGCTTGGGCCTACAACCCTGAGATGTTCATGAATGAGGCTGCCATGTTCTGCAGGCAGGGTGCCAGGTAGACCAGGAAGACCAGTTCTCTCTCTTAGGATGGGAGCACACTGACTAGTGCGGCCCACACATTTCAGCCTAAGAACTACCAGGGGAAGCTTCTAGGGCAGGCTAAAGGACAGGTCAGGCAGATAGCTAGAATTCTGCTATTGGCACAGAGAAGGCACCAATAAAATGTGTCTGGAATGAAAGAGGTTTTCTGCCATGCTCAGGTACCAAGAAGCATTTTACCTCAAAAGAATAGCTAGTTTCCTCATACAAAGCCAGTGGCCAAAAGAGATCCAGTCATAAATACCAAGGTTGAGGGAAGGTTTCCCACTAAATTACAAAGAAATTGATATTTTTGCTTAAATCTTTATTTCAAATAGTTAAAATGATATCTAAACTAGGTACCTGACAGTTGGCCTTTTTCATAGTTTCCTTCAAAACATGATCTTTCCAGATACTTTATATAAATGTGAGAAATAATATTAGGTTGATTTTATTCTATTAATGATTTCTATTGCACTAATTATATTTTCAGTTTAGCTACTAGAGGATTAATAGCCACAAATTTTGATATGTACCTATAAATGGGGTCACCTTGAGGCAACTTTTGGAGATGTAAGTCTTAAGATCACAGCACACGTGGTAAGGCTTCACAATTGATTTATCCTTGTACCTTCACCACGTGGCTACCAGTGCCACCACACTAGCGGGTCCTGAGGCAGATGATGAGAATACAAAGGGGAAAAAGTCTTGTCAGTGCTTATGGTATATGCCTGTAATTGCAGTGACTTCAGAGGCTGAGGTAGGAGGATCCCAAATTCGAGCCAAAGGCAACCTGTGTGACATAATGAGACTCTGTGTCAAAATTTAAAAATAAGAAAAAGGGCTGGGTTGCAGCTCAGTCATACAGCATTTGTCTACCATGTGTGACTGAGGCCCTGGGTTCAATTCCTCAGTACTGAAAAAGAAAAGAAAAAAAAAGGTACACTGTCAACCAGAAGCATATAAAACTCTAGTAATTCTATCATTTGTGACAACTGTAACATTATATGGTCCATGACTTTATGAAAAGGGAAGATTCCATACATTTTCTGAACATGGTATGTTAACCTAAAAATGAAGTGTGATCTGAGTTTTTATGTACATGGGGTCATATTTTCAAAAATTAAAGGAGCTTTCTACTTAATGACATCAGCTTATGAATCCTGTGTAAAGCAACTCATCATAGTCCTATTTTATATAAATTGTGTGTACATATGTGTGCATGCGTGCATATGTATATGTGCATATATATATAGTATATATATATATATATATATATATATATATATATGTATATATATGAAGACACTTCCTGTTTACAGAATATGTTCCAGATTGGTTTGAACCCCACAATTTTTTTGCCAATGATGGATAAAATGGAAGGTTTATTCCTGAAACAAACTTCTGTTGCTATCTGTCCATATTTCTCAACAGTTTTCCCTTTGTCAATGCTTTTAACAAATCTTCTAGCTAAACAAAAATTTAAAAATTAAAGTGATGCCTCCTTAGAAGCTAATAACTTTTAATTAATTAATTTTCCAGCTACCATCTAGATTTGAATGTCTCTAAACCAAGAGAACTGTTAGAAAGTTTTCCTTCTAAAGCATTTCAAGCCTCCCTCAGAAGGTCTCTGGAAGCCAGATGCAGTGTGCCAGATTGCCAGGGGAACTGGACTAGATGTGCTTACAGTTAAACACACTTCTAAAATAAATTAGAGGAAACTATTTTTAACTCTCCATAAAAACAATTAAGCAACAAGAGACAGACTATTACTTTAAAATGGCAAGGAGGATTTTTATTACAGACTTTACCATTTGAGATTCCTCAACATGTATCTGTAATCCTTGCTCTGCTTCCTCCTGAGGTGTTTCTGTTTGTATCTGAGGTGTTTTGAGGTACACAGTTCCCACTAAAGAAATATCCTTGAAGGGAGAAAAAGAAACAATTAATGCCACTGAGGTGTGTTATTCAACATAGCAAAATATTAATTAATACTGTAAATGAGAAATACATCAGAGAAATATAACTATCCAATAACATCCAGTAAATGAGAAATGTAGAAAAAAGACACATCAAAAATGTTTGCCTGTTCTTTCTATTTCATGGCCTTTTAAATTGTTGATCTTTATAGATATATTATTAGATTTAATAAGACAATTAGGCAATATTATATCAATCAGTAGAAAACACTGCCATTAAATAAGACACTATAATATACTGCACAAGAATGTTAAAATTGAACTAGAATTTAATCTAGCCAAGAGCAAGAAGGAATATGGACACTTTAAAAACTTCATTGAATATTATTGTTAGTGTCATTTTTACCATTACTAATGCCAATTGCACCTGCAGAAGTAGCACTGTGACTTCCAATCCTGTCAGATGTCAGAAGATAAGCAGGGTCAGGCCTGGTTAGTACTTGGGTAAGAGACTGCCTGGGAACACCAGATACTATAGGCTTGGGAGAAGGACCTAGCAACCCAGTCCCAAAAATCAATCAGCCATTGAAAGCCCTATGAATAGTAGAGAAACACTGACAATAGTGTTTCACCTGTTGTACATAGGGGTGTTAAGAGTCGGATACCAGCTCGATGGCACCTAACAACGACAATGCCAATTGCAATGATACACTCTCTATTCAGTTGAGGTGTTAAGAAGATGGCACATTAAAAAATATAAAAAGGAACCAGAAATAAAGAGACTCTGGTCCAAACTATAAAGTCCCAGATCAGGCATCAACAGGCAAGTTGTTTGGCTTCACTTCCTTCATTTTGTCATCCTTAAAGTGGTCATATGACTTTTTTATTGGAAATTTATAATGTACAACTTAATGGGTTTCATTATGACATAGGTTTCATTATGACATTTCCATATATACATTTCATTGTACAATGCTCACATAACTTTCCCCTTACCCTCTCATGACCCTCCTTCGCCATCCCCTCCCCCTACATACCAATGGTCTCCTTTCTACTTGCATGTCTTTTTATGAGGATATTTATCTACATACATGCATCCCAATTTTAATTTAAATCCAAACTTTTTTCTATAGTAATCTACCTTTTTACATTCTCAGCAGTATTAGATGGGTGATCTAGTCCATTTACATTATTGCCAGCCTTTGGTATTGTTACTATTATTATTATATTTTCTTATTTTAGCTATTCTTGTAGGTTTTTTCCTATCTTCCCCCTTTTTTCCACCATACTCATAAAGTTGAGCTGTTTACATTGAGGTTGACCTCTCTCCCTTCATCCCTTCTCATTGACCCTCCTCCCCCTCCCATCTTCTCCAATCATTGCTGACCTTTGCTAGATCCTTCCATCCTTCTTTCCACTCCTTAAATTGTCCCTTCTACACTCAATTTAATTGAGCTTTTTATTATGCTTCAATTTATGTATAGGACTTTTTCAGTCCTTTAAATTTGATTCAACTCCCACATAGGAGCCATAACATATGGTATTTCTCTCTTTGAGCTTGTGTTCATTCACTTAAGATGATGGTCTCCAATTCCACCCATTTTGCTGCAAATGACATTATTTCATTGTTTTATTGCTGAGTAGTATTCCATTGGGTATATGTACCATAATTTTTTTATTCATACTTCTGTTGATCGGCACTTTGGTTGATTCCATAGCCTTGCTATTGTGAAAAGTGCTGCATTGAATATGGAGATGCAGGTGTCTCTGTGGTATGATGGCTGACTCATCTCCCTTTGGGTATACTCCCAGTAGTGGTATAACTGGGTCATATGGCAGATCTATTTTTAGTTTTCTGAGGTATCTCCATATTGATTTTCAAAGTGGTTGAACCAATTTGCAGCCCCACCAACATGTAAGAGGGCTCCCTTTTCCCCACAACCTTGCCAGCATTTGTTGCTATTTGATTTATTGATCTTGGCCATTCTTACTGGAATAAGGTGGAACCTCAGCATTGTTTTGATTTGCATTTCCCTAATGGCTAGGAATATTGAGCATTTATTCATGTGTTTCACAGCCTTACAAACTTCTTCATTTGAGAACTATCTATCCAATTCCTTTGCCCACTTGTGTATTGGATTATTTGTCTTTAGAGTTGCTTTCTTGAGCTCTTTGTAAATTCTGGAAATTGATCTTCTGTCTAATGTATAGGATGCAAAGATTTTCTCCCATTCAGTGGGGACTTCCTTGACTCTGTTGATTATTTCCTTTGCTATACAGAAGCTTTTTAATTTTATGTGATCCCATTTATTTATTCTTGTTGCAACAAAATAGGCCTGAAGACCAGTGGAACAGAATTGAGGACCCAGAGATATACCAATGCACCTAAAGCCACCTGATTTTCAACAAAGCAGCAAAGCAGGCAAATTGGAGAAAGGAGAGCCTTTTCAACAAATGG
>VMDO01012562.1:0-61728 GCA_007922755.1 Pedetes capensis | reverse complement strand
TTACACCTAAAATTGCAACTAGTTGGCAAAAACCTTACAATGTATTGTACAAAGATCCTCATGTGACAGAGATAGTGTGAACATATATTTGCAATATGTATCAGCTGTCACAATTGTTTTCTGTAAATGGTCAAATAGTAAATATTTTATGATTTATAACAGGCATTTGATTTCTCTTTCAACTACTCAACTCTGCTACTTTCACACAAGGGCAGTCATAGACTGTTGTGCTGCAATAAATCTTTATTAATGGGCACTGAAATTTGAGTATATACTTTTCATGTTATTAATATTGTTTAAATTTTCTTAACCATTAAAAATGCAAACAATTTTTCTTAGCTCACCGGCAAAAATGGGTGGACAGGTAAATTTGGCCCTTAAGTCATAAGCAAGAGGTCATCTATTTACTTTTCCCCCAATTTCTTTTGAATATGATTCAATTTAGGCATGATGATTCCATGTCTCCTGACCTTGGCTGACAACACCATGCCTTTTCTCTAGCCGATCTGAAAATCAACTGTGGCTTCTGTTAGAAACACTTCCGCTGATTTTTCCACAGGCATTAAACAAAAATGTCTTTCACAGGATCAAACCAGATTTCGATTTCATCCTGAAGAAATATTGCTCTGGCAGAGAACAGAGTCTCTAAATTTTCCAAGCAGTACCCAAGGGGCAGCTTTTAAAGTAGCATTAATGTCAACAGGAACTGCCCAGAACAATCAGTGTGTTCTCAAGTGAAAAACTGTTGGCAGCGGGTTGACGGAAATGACCCAATGGTATACAAAAGAAACAATGTACATGGAGGGTTTCACTAAATCTGAAGTGAGTGGTATGTGGTGGTAACATCAAGCCATGCACAAAAAGATTAGCAGGCAGCCTTCAGACTGCTTTAGTATGCTCAATGTCACATATATCTACTCTTTCTGCAGTTAGGCAATGTCCAGTTATTGAAACTTAGCACACACCATATAAAGATGTGTTACTCAGATTTTAAGAAGAAAAAGAAACGTACATTCAAAATTACAAGATTTACAAGTCTGGCAGAGAGATAGCCCCAGATCTCTGGGAAAGATATCTTTATGTTCAGTGAAGACGGTCATGATTCAGAATATCTCATTAAATTCTAAGGTCCCTAACATACCTATTCATTGTGTTGAAAATGTTTTATATTTCATGAACGTTTTAAAATTCAGTACCAGCTTGGTCCTAAAAAACTTCATCTAAAGGCAGTTGGTCATTTCCAAGATTGCAGTAGCTTGCCCTTTTCCCATTCAATAAAGTACCATGAGCATTACTTGTCATACAAGACCTCTCACAAATAAAGAATTTCAACATAAATGCCCACTCTTGCTTCTGGAACTTTTCTGAAGTGATTTATTATACAAAATACCAATTTTTGGAGTGATGAAGGAATTGAATAGTTTCTTTCCGATTTATAATCAGTATATATTAGGAGCTGAGATGCCCATGTTTTCTATTTCAATTATTCAGAAATGTCCTGAATGTGCATGTGCCAGTACTTTGTAATTTTACTAAGATATACATTTGTGTCTTAGTAAGAGAAGATCCTGGTGGCGCAGATTTTGTTTATTTATTTATCTTTTGTCATGCTTGGGGGTTGAATACAAGGCCTTAACATATTTTGTAAGTGCTCTACCACTAGGCTGCACTGCCGGCCCATTTTTTATTTTTTATCTTGAGACAGGGTCTCACTAAGTTACTCAGGCAGCTTTCTGGCCTCAAAGCTGTGATCCTTTTGCCTCCACTTCCCAAGTCCCTGGAATTACAGCATGAGCCACCATGCCCGGCTATGAGTCTACTTCTTAAACAGAGACCCTCCCTGCCAAGGTCAATATCACAGTTGGCCTTTGTTGTTCTTTTTCCTTCCATTATATGTACATATGGTCTTTTAAAGCATATTCATAGTAAATTTTTGTTTTTTTGTAAAAAATGATCTTAAAATAAGATATAAAATTGTAATAAAAATTTATGAAGTTATTAACTTATAAAAAGAGCACATATTATGGAAAAGCATGATGTTTGGTACAGAGGAACTTTGGAACAAACAGAAGCAATTTTATAAACCATCTTGCTGAGTTAAGTGGTGACATATGGCCTTGTAGGATGTTATTGGTGAGCATCAAAGACATGCCACTTAACAAGAATGGTATGATGGATGGGCCAGTACTGAGTTTCATACCTGCACATAAACAGCAGATGATGAGATTATGATGACATGATTTGAACATGTCAACAATGCCCACTAGCATACCATGCAAAATCACACTGATCAAATGATACTCAAAGCTGAGGGTTCTGAAGTTCTCCAACCCCTGCTTCCAAACCCCCACTTCTCAAGGCTTTATTTTCCTTTGGTAGATATAGATCAGATGTCTATGTCCTTTTGGGAATGTACATATATGTGTGTGTCTGTGTATACACAGGTGCTTATCTATGTGTGAAATATATATGATACCATCACAAAATGAGGTTTATCAAAGGTGGGAGTCTAATTTAATATTCAAAAATTAATAGATGCAATTCTCCATATTAACAAGGTAAAGAAGAAAAAACATGATTATATCGACACAAGAAAAAAACTTGACAGAATTTAACAATCTCTCAGGAAAATAGAAATAAATGGGAATTTGCTCAACCTGATTAAAAAACATCTAAAAATCTACAGATAGCATTGGATTTAATGAAAAACTTAAAACATTCTCCCTTAGGTCAAGAATATGGAAATGATGTCCATGTTCACCACTCATTCAATAAAGTGCTGGAAGTTTAGCCATTTCAATGAGACAAGAAATTGAAATGCAATGAATATATCAGAAAGGAAGAGATAAAAACAGGCCCCTGTGCAGATGATTTGACTGTTAACATAAAATTCAAGGAATCTACCAAAAAAATGTTTTAATAAATGAGTTCAGCAAGGGTGCAGGATACAGAATCTATATTCAAAAATTATTCCTATGTATCAGAAATGACCACAGGACATCAAAATTAAAAATATGATACCACTTATGATGACTCAAAATAAGAAATATTTAAGTATAAATCTAGAAAAACATATATAAGACTTACATGGTGAAATCTGAAAAGTTTTTAAAACTAGACGGTGGGAAGAATGACTCTACCTGATTCCAAAACTTACTATACAGCTAAAGAAGTCATGACTGTGTGTTACTGGCAGAGCATAGAGACATAAATGACTGCAACACAATAAAAATAATCCAGAAATACACTCATACACATATGTCCAATTGAGTTTTACAAAGGTGCAAAAGCAATTCAATGAAGGAAAGATCATGTTTTCAATAAATGCTGCTGGAGTACTTGGGCATCCATGGACCCAATAATGTATCTCATGAAGTCTCATACATTATATAAGTGTTATTCCTTGAGGCACTGAAAAATGGTGCAACCACTCTCAATAACGTTCTATAGTTTCTGAGAAAACATAGAAATAAACAAACAAGCAAAACACCACTATGCATCTAAAGTGACTCAGTATTTGCATTCTTGGATATTTATTCCAGAGAAATAAAAATTTATGTTCAAATTCTTATACCACTATATTTATAGATTATTTATTTGTACTAGCCCAAAATTCAAGATAATTCAGGTGTTTTACAAAGATGAGTGGTTAAACAAACTGTGATAGATCCATATCATGGAATAACTATCAGTAGTGAAAAGGAACAGACATTGGAGCCTATAACAACTGTATGAATCTATACAGAGTCATGCTAAGCATAAAAGCTAGTCCTTTGAAATCACATACTATATAATTCCATCTAAAAACATCCTTGAAGTAACACAATTATTGAAATATAACTAGATTAGTGGTTATCAGACACTAGGGATGGAGATGTGGGTGGAAAAAAACTGTGTGGTCATAAAAGGGCAGCAAGACTGTATCCTGGTAGTTAATGAAATGTTCTGATTCTTGATTGTTTTCATGCCAATATACTGGTTATCATATTGTACTAGAGTTTTGTAACTTACTACTGTTGGAAGGAAATGAGTAGAGGGTACATGGTCTCTCTCTGTATTATATATTATAATTATATAACATCTAATTATAGTAAGTCTACAGCCATAGCACTGTGGTGTCCAATGCCCTCAGATCTCAGAAGCCAAGCAGGGACAGACCCGGTTAGTACTTGGATGGGAGACCAGCTGGGAATACCAGATACTTTAGGCTTGGGAGAAGGACCCAGCAACCCACTCCCAAAAAACACCTGCCATTGAAAATCCTATGAATAGCAGAGAAGCACTGACAATACTGTTTTGCCTGTGGTAAGTAGGGCACCTACCAAAAACAACAATTACATTAAAATAAAAAATTGATTAATTTACAATAAATAAATGAATAAATACATGTCTTTAAAAATGTCCACCATTTGATTATTCATATATTTTTACATGTACTGTTTTCTATATCTTTTCTGTATGTCTCCAAGTTTGGACTCAATATGATCACCTCATTCTGCAGATTTAGACACCTATAACTCAGGAGACTTAACTGATTCACTCAAGGGCAATAAAAGGCAACCGGCACTCTAACTCTCAAAGCCTGACATCCTAAAGTGCACACTTCTCATTTTCCTTCCCAAAATTTGCCAAGAAGAGGTACTTCCTTCCACAAAGAAAGCCCTTAAAGACATTCAAAATATTCTAGCCACTTAGCTTTAGCTATGAGGGACTCTTTTCCCCATATATTAAAGGGAAAAGGGGCTATCCAAACAAAATTTTAAAGATGAACTATAACTAAATTGAGGAATTAACACAATTGAGAAGAATAACTATACTTTTTAATTTTTTTTCATTTTTGCAGTAGTGGTGGTTGAACCTAGGGCCTGGAACATGATAGGCTAGTGCTCTACCACAGAGTAGCATCTTCAGCCCCCTTTTTTATCTTTTATTTTGAGACAAGGTCTTGCTAAGTTGCAAGGCTGCCTCTGGCCTCAAATTCATAATCCTCCAGACTCAGGCTCCTGATTTGCTGGGATTACAGGTTTGTGCCATAGCACCAGCTATAGCTTTGTTCTTAATTAATTAAATTTTGTTGTAAGTTTTTTTCTTTCATAAACAGCCTTTCCAATCAACTATATATTTTCACTCAAAAATGTTTTTAAACATACATCTAATATTCTCTTTAAAAATGTAAGGAGAGAGAACATTTTTGGCTTAAGTAAGATAATATCAATTGAAAAAATACTATCTACTATGTCAAAATTCTGTAAAATAGGAAAATATTAAAAAAAACTCTAATAAAATTTTTTTTCATTTATTAACCTGAATAATATGACTATTGACAAGGGAAAATGCTATAAAATGTTAATAGTATAGTTCATAAAACATATATTATTCTATAATCTATATTATGCAAATTTGATAATTTAGTGTACATATATTCATAAAAACAAATACACATAAAAGGGAAAAAGGCTAGAATAATCTGTATCAAATGCTACAAAAGTTGACTGAGGAAAATATTATGGATTTCTCCATGCTTTTTTAATCTTTCCATTTCATTTTCCAAATTAATCCACATATTATTGTTAAATAGCCTGCAGGCATACCACCCTGGCATCAGATCCTGTCAGATCTTGGAAGCTAAGTAGGGTCAGACCTGGTTAGTACTTGGATGGGAGACTGCCTGGGAATACCAGGTGCTATAGTCTTGGGAGAAGGACCTGGCAACCCACTCCAAAAGAACAATCAGCTGTCAGAAACCCTACGAATAGCTGAGAAGTACTGACATAGTCCTGGGTATGGCTCAGTATCAAGTAGTGTTTCATCTATGGTACATAGGGTCACTATGAGTCGGACCTGATTCCATGGCACCCAGCAGCAAAAGAAATATTGTTAAATGGTAAAGGAGATTTACTTTAAAATATCACTGAGGTACAAAATACATGAAAACCCACACAACCAAAAACAACATGAGTTCAATTTCCTACTAACCAAGCACCCACTGAAATTTCATGATGAATTACAATCACGAACTTCAGGCATGAGAGGAAACTTAATATTCCTCTTGAACTTTAAGCAACATGGGTGAACAGGTAGACCTGCATGGGCTTTACAATGACACATGTTAGGGGTCGGACAAATGATTAGGATTCCCTTGAATCTCTCTACTTAAACTTTTTAGCAAAGGGCCCAACTTTCCTGTTTTAGAGTAGATGTTCCTTTTTGACAAGCAAATCCATTTCAACAATATCATTAGCACAACAATGCTTTTGATGAGTAATTTGGGACTGATGAATGTTCTAGGTTTTTACATGGATATCACTTTCATTTTCTCTTAAAACTGTGAAACAGGAGAGTGACAAAGTGTACCAATCAACCTCAGCTGCTGATAATCAGGACATATTTTGATATGATTGAAGAATCTTGGAACTGTGGACCCGCGATTTGTTTCCTGAGCAAAGTATCCCGAATGAACTGTGTCCTTAATTGTGGAAACCTTTCTTTTTTGATTACAGAGCATCAAAGTTTCTTCTTGTTCTTTGATTTCATCCTTCCCCTGTTCTCTAAGTAAATACGAATATAGTTTGGCTTCAAGCTCAAAATTTCAAAAAATAATTGATGCACTTAATTTCAATTCTGCTCAACAATGAGATTCTACCATGGTCAGAAAACCACCACCATACAACTTAAATGTAAATCAAATGAGACCTTGTTAACGGGAAAAGAGAAAATAGATATGAACTTATTTAACATCTCACTTCAGGGAGATCCAAATAAGGGGCATAAGAGGAGATTTCCTGGGTCCTCCCTGTGATGCACTGAGAACTGTCATATATTTTCATGCTTTGCTTTTATTATTGTTGACTCTTATATTTGGCCCTCTATTTTCATTATCCAACCCAAGAAATTACAGAATCTAAGGCCAAGTAAGACCTGCCACCAAGATACATAGGCAATATGGTTGGGGCAGAAAAAAATGACATCTTTTGTCATCCTGAAACCATTTTGTAGAGACAGCCCCCAACATGACCTGCTACTGAAGTGTTGATGACAAATTGGGAAAGAGAGAGAGAGAAAGAGAGAGAGAGCGAGACCCTCTTAAAATCATAATGTTCTTAAGCAAAATCCCTAGATCCTCCCAGATCTGAAGCCAACTTTATCCTGACAAGATGGTTCTCAGCCCTTCAAATTTCCTGCCTCTCCTCCAAAGTCATCTTTTTTCTCCTCAGTCTCTTTGTCAGGGACCAGTGAATTCTGCTTACCACTTGGTTTTATAAGTAAAGTTTTAGTATAACACAGTCACAGGCATTTGTCCCCACATTGCTTATGGCTGCTTTGGTACCATGGCAATAGAGTAGGGAAGCAGACACTATTCCCTCTACAAGTCTCTAAGTGTCAACAAAGTATCTTAACCCTTCCCTAGGCTCTAATCAAGCTTGTTTCTTGAACATCCGGGCTCAGTCCTGAGAATCCTTTCCCCTAGCTCTCTGCATCACTTGTGTCTTCTTATTCTTCAGATGTTGCTTTAGTATCTCATCTTTCCTGAATTAGCTCTTACCTGCCATTTGCCTCAAAGCACTTGTCACAATTTACATTTTTATATTGATTGCCTTTCTCCTCCTCCACAATAGATTATTTACAATTTTATTTCCAATCCCAGGAGCAGACAAACTGCTTATCAAATATATGTTGAATCAAGGTAAACACAGTGCAAATGCTCAGTACTGACTTAGGGGTAGAAGACTTGGGTCTTAGCACCTCTCCAGTGAATATGTGTACAGAGAATGGCCAAAGGTAACAGTGAATATTGAAATAGAAAAATCATAAAAGACACATTGCCATTAATCCCCCTGGCTTCAAACACACTTATCCCCTCAATCCTGCCACTTTCTGAGGGAGTTCAAGAAGTATTTTGTTGTGTGTCTTTAGTTTCACCCTCCATCATGACAACACTCTGTGTCACACATTACTTCTGGGAGGGTAATTTCTATCTAATAAAAATATTATGGTGTGTCTTCAACCACCTCACTCACTGGGATCTGGCACTGTCCAACTTCTGGCTCTTCCCCAAAGTCAAAGTGACCAGGAAAGGTAAGCATTATGAATCAATTCAGAATATTGAGGCTGCCATAGAGTGCAATGAAAGACACTCACAAAAGAGGACTTCCAGAGCTGCTTCAGAAAGTTGCAAGAACAATGGGATACATGTGTTTGAAGCCAGCAGGAGCATATTGAGGGGGATTAGTGGCAGTGTGTCTTTTACCATTATATATTTTTAAGAATTTAAACATTCACTATATCTTTTGATCACAGCTCATAGAGTGAAAGGATGACAGAAAGGGGAAAAAAGGAAAAAAATATTCCAAGATAAAGCATAATAGCCATGCCTCTATCTGCCAACATGCAGTGCTACCTCTGCACTCAATCATAGTTCGCTCTGAAAGGCTAGTCATTTGCCAACATGTTTGAGTGTCCAGCACTTTTGTCCCATAAGAAACAATGTAAATGAGCTGGGCATGGTGGTGTATGCCTGTAATCCCAGTGACTCAGGAGGCTGAGGCAGGAGGATGGCAGGTTCAAGGCCAGAGGCAGACTGTGTAACTTAGAGAGACCTTGTCTCAAGAAAAAAAAATTTAAAAAGGTCTAGGGGTGCAGCTCAGTGGCAGAGCACTTGCAATGTATGTGCAAGGCCCTGGGTTCAGCCTCCTAGAACTACACAAAAAAAAGAATGAAAAAACAGAAAGAAAGAAAGGAAAAGAGGGAGGGAAGGAAGGAAGGAAGGAAGGAAGGAAGGAAGGAAGGAAGGAAGGAAAGAAGGAAGGAAGGAAGGAAGGAAGGAAATGTATTAGTTCCAACACCAAACTGAATAGCTAATTCAGACACATGTATGCCACTCACATACTTTAGCAATGAGTTCTTTTTAAAATTTAATTGTTCTCACTGTTTTCCTCTTTCCTTCAATTGTAGCACTAGAAATTTTCTTGGGTGTCATGGTGACTGTATGGTGTACAAATGAATATATACATTTAAAAAATAACCAAAACCACGTGATCAGGAACACAGAACCAGAATGGGTCTTTACTGCTTGAAATTGGTGCACAGAGTGACATTTACCTCTTTGTTTCAACCGGAAGCATCATAGGTAAGCATGGTGTCTCACACAGGTTTTAACATGGTGGTCAAGAGCTAAGGAAGTGGCCAAGCGCTGAACCAGAATTCTCTCAAAATACTGGGCGAAGATTGAAATATTTCAACACAGAGAAGTTTGGGTGCTGGGGTACCACTGTATACATTATCCCTAACAATATGGACAGTTTGCAATCCCAAAGTCCTTTTCTGGCTTAATCTTTCCCTAACTCTAAACTGTCCTTTTCCTCTTCAGAATTCACATCTGAGAAGTTCCAAAGTCTGTGATTCTTAATATTGAATGACTCCGTAAAAAGTCAAGATGATTTTATAGACTGATTTTTAAGCACACTACAGGAGATGATTCTACTTTTCAGCTCTCCTGTTTGGGATTAGAACTTTCTCTGTTGTGCAGTTGTTGTTAGGTGCCCTTGAGCCAGGTCCAACTCATAGCCACCCTATGTCCAAAAGAACAAAACACTGCCGGACACTGTGCCATGCCCAGCACTATTGTCAGTGCTTTTGTGATAATCGTAGGGCTTTTCATGGCTGACTGTTTCAGGAGTGGGCTGCCAGGTCTAATTCCTGTGGTTTACCCTCATCGCCTCTCTGATTGGGGGTAACTACATCTGATTTGTCAGAGAGTTTCCCTTAAGCATATTGAGTCTTTTATAAGTATAATGCCAGCCCAGTGAGACTTAATTCTAGGACTTCAGAAAAACAAATAAAAAGAGAATTCACGCCCTGCCAGCATCATGAGCTTCTGGATACTGGTAGCATAAATCTGTAGCTGCCAGGGTGCCACCATGTGGAGAAAGCCAGTCTATGCAGGAAGCCAACAGGCAAATCAAGAGAGAGGGAAAGAGAGACCCTTTTTTGAAGTCCTCTGGAACCAGCCATACCTGAAGCATAGGCCACACTGGACCCACAGGTTATGTGAATTAATAAATCCCTTCTTTGCTTAAGGTCTTATGAATTTATTTCATTGGACTTTTGACTAAGAATCTTGGATAATATACCCACATGGTCTCTGCTTTCATAGATGAACTTCTTTTTTAAATGATGCTTGATGGTTACGACTCTGTCTACCTATTCTTCCACTCTCCTCAATATTTCTGTCTCAAAATCTGATCATTTGCAAAACTTTCTATCAATGGAAGACATAAAACTGGAAATGGAAATGGATGTTTTCTTATTCTAAGAGTCTGAGTATCTATCAACAGTAATTATTTTGTATAAATCACTAGAAATAATTGAGTAGCTAGAAAAAAATTATCAGCACTGCGACACCAATCTCATACAAAAATGAGATGGTGTTGGTCCTGTTAGGTTTAATCTGAGATAAAAAGTAGCCCAGGATGTTTACCTTTCTAACTTTTAAAAGACCCAGTGGGAAGGAATCAAATCATACTGTGATTATTGAACATTTCAGGCACTGCAAACCACAGGCTTGCTGGGATTCGAATGTTCTGCTTTGGAAACTTATCAACACTTAACTAGTAGAAGTAGAGATTGACACACAATTAAATTCAGGCTGCCTGGTCATGATACAAAAAAGGAGAGATCCCATGAGACCTTTCTTTGTAGCTTAAATTGTATATACTTTTTCCCCGTTTCCCATCTGATCTTTTCCTCACAATTTTCTGAACTAAATGTTAATGGTTCCATTATACAGACGATACCTATATACCTCAAGCAGATATCAGGAAGATCCCATAGTTACTTGTCAGTAGAGACTGCAGCAATGATCCCAAAGCAATGGTCCCTAATTGTTTTTGCTAATAGTAAGAACATGATATAAAACTTGAAAGTTAGATTATTAAAAACCTGATCACACAGAATTTCTGCCCAGACAATGCATGTACACATATGTAAAATTTGATTACAAAAATCAGGAAATATGAATCTCTGAAGCATATTAATTAAATGCCTTGGAATACTTAGATTGTGACTAAGAACTATTGACCATAAAGTAATGATAACCATTGACTCCCCTTCTTAAAGTCCCTCTACCATAGATGATGTCCATTAATTATCAGCCTGAATTAATTTTCTCATTGAGATAAAAGGCTTTATCTTAACATATTGCCAAAAACAATGTTTATTTTCATCCATAAAAGATGCAACTTTTGCCCTATTCTTCCTCTTTTTAAAATTAAAATTGCAATTGATCATTAATCCCAGTTAGTCATGGCATAAGCTCTGTGCATCATAATGATTTTAAGTTTCCAGTGCAGAAATGTTAAATAAAGATAGAAATGGAGGAAGAAGTAAAAGAAGGCAAGGCAAAAAGGAGAAAGGAAGGCAGGAGGAAGGAAGGAAGGAAAGGAGGGAAGGGAGGAAGGAAGAAGAAAGGAAGACTTCAGTTGCTGTCACATCAAATATTTTAAACTTTGTTTTAACTTTTGATGGTTTTACTTGAAGGTATTTCTGGGATTTCACTGAGGATTTCTCATATGCAGTTACAAAAATGTCCCATTAGCTAGGTCTGTGTATCTTCCTTTTAATGACTTTTCCATCTGCTGCCTCTGCTCTCCAGAGCCCACAGAGGAGCTCTGACTTCCTTACAGTGCTGTCTGCACAGGGCCCCCTTCCTTCAGTACCACCAACACTATGGAAATGCTGAGCTTGGCATCAGGTGTTCTTTGCCAACCACAGTAAGTTAGAGACTCATGTTGTTCCATCTCCTGGTCGGACATCCTACCCTCTTTTGTTTAGATTTATTCACACAGCTATAGAGGTTTTCCCCAACATGATGCATATAGCTTAGGAAAGCAATTTCCAACCTATTGAATGTCCCCCAAGGACTAAAACTAAATCCCTACTAAGGGGGAACAATGAGTAATTCTACCTTGATCTGTCAATAAGACTTGGTACCTGAAAAGTTTGGCTAGAACCTTGGTGATAAATTCTCATAAAAGTGTTGCCAATTTTCCCATATCCCCTTTCTCCATGCTCTCTACAGTGTGACTTTACAAATCTTCCCATCAAGGGGTGGAATATATTTTCCATTTCTTGAATCTGTAGTGATTCTTTCTAGATTTGAACAACAGAATGGCTTCTGGAGGTCTTGAACACTTCTGCTGTGGTATGGACTCCTGAGACTGTCACATGAACACATACAGCATAGCCTGTTGGAAATAAGAGAATGTGTGGCACAAACCTGGAACTGCTGATTCATCCCAACCAAGACTCCAGGGCTGTGAAAGATTCCAGCAAAGCTAAGCAAAGCCACCTTGCAGTTAACCATGGATAGAGTGAAGCTGTTCCAGACCAGCCATTCCTAGCACTTGTAAGTGAAATGTTTATCTTAGGTATAGGGTTTTAGAATGGTTTGTTTATTAGCATTAGCTAACTAATCTATTGTTCTTTCATTGTTGTTGTTGTTGTTAGGTGCCATCGAGTCGGTATCCGACCCATAGTGACTCTCAGAGGGTTTTCAATGGCTGACTGTTTTGGGATTGCCTTGTGAGTGGATTGCCAGGTCCTTCTCCCATTTTTGTGGTGCTGGGAATTGAACTTAGGACCTCAGAGACTGCAGTGCAGTGCTCTACCAACTGAGCTAAATCCCAGCCCCATTGTTCTTTTATTAGAATGTTTTTTCTCTTAGGAGGTCTCCCTTGGTAGATACAAATACTGTCCAGTGATGCCCCCTCATTGGTTTGTCAGGCTAGCCTAGATGGCTTTGAATCTCATCGACTTGATTCAAGTGTGACAATTCTGTTATATATAAATTCTAAGTCTTTTTTAAATTGGGGCTATGACCAAGTTCCTAGAATTTATCCACAAAATCCTTTATAATTGCTTTAAAATAGTATATGCTGAATGATTGAGTAATTACTCATATTTTCTTTCTATGTTTTTGAGGTTTTTCCACAAGCAGGCATATTTTCACTCCTTAAAAACAGTTCCATTTTGATCTTGTAAGATATGTCCATCTGTCTAAGATTATTCTGCACATTATTTTATTTTTGAAATATTACTTTTCATAAAAAGTTAAAACATCTGTGATACCTTTGTAGAAACTGAATAACTGAAAGAGTTAACAGATATAACAACCTTTTCCTTACCAGTGATTAGTTGTTGTTGTTGTTGTTAGGTGCCATCGAGTCGGTATCCGACCCATAGCGACCCTCATAGGGTTTTCAATGGCTGACTGTTTCAGGATTGCCTTGGGAGTGGATTACCAGGCCCTTCTCCCACCAGTGATTAGTAGCTAACATTTATTGAACTTACTATGTAGTAGAAATTGTACTACATGTTTATTAGCCTTCATAATAATCACATGAAGCAGGTTTTAATATTCCCCAGATTGGAGAGCTTAATTCACTTGATCACATTTACAAATAAATGGTAGATTATGATCAAATGTATATCTTATAAGAGATTTATAGATGTGTCTTTACAACTTGGGCTCCATATTATTACTACTGAATCCAACGATTAATGTTGACTTTCTTCATTACCATGAATTTGATGATCAGTAAGAAGGCCTTGAGGCAGGTTTCCCCTCTAGCCTTTCCATTATGATATGTGCTAGGATCTGCAAATGTGCAATCTAATCAGTGATAAGAAGAGCTCAAGGAAATAATGATCTTTGTCCCTGAGATTTGCAAAACTGAAAAGCATCTCTTGGCTAGGCAATGAGGATCAGATGTGTATCATCTGGCCCACCTTCTGAAGAAGGTGTCCACTCATCTAGGAACATCCATCAACTGCATATGTAAGCCACTTCTAAATCAGCTTCCTAGCATGATGGGCTTTGTGACAGAGCCCTCCATCTTCCCATTTAGCTGATTTTTCAAGTAGAGTTGTCTTCTTTGCTCCAACATCTTTCTTGACTTTATTGGCCTGTTATGTGGTGAGCAGCTGGACTTATGTCTGGTAACACAGCTTCTCTTCCTACCTTGCAGAACTTGAATCTGCTATGTAGTCACCTGGAGATAGGAATTAGCCTTATGGACAATATTTTATTATAGAAAGACCTCTCAACAACTTAGAGATATGAATAGGGCAACAGAGTTGGTTTACTCCAAAGCACATGGCACTACATCACTGAGATTATTAGTAGAAGATATTTCTTGATGGAAACTGAAGTTGTTTGTTCTTCAGTATTTCCAGACTATAAAAAACCTCAAATTTTCAGTAGTTCAAAAAATATGTATTTACTTTTGTCACTCATAGCTTTTCATATCTGTAGGAGTTGGCTCATTTGCCTTGGATGAACCGGGCTGAGCTCTAGACTATGGTTTATGTTCAGGCCAGTTTTGCATGTCTTCATTATTTAGGGTTCAGCAGCTACTGGTAGCAATTTTTTTTCATGGTAGATCATAGTAACATAAGGGAAAAAACCGAACTGTGCAAATAAATTTAAATTTTTCTCAGAGTCATTAACTTAAAATATCCCCATGATCAAAGCAAGTTACACTGGGTAAACCCAGTATAAAAGAACACAGAATTATGCCCCATCTATCATACAGGATTGGAAAATGTAGAATTCTCTAGTTGGAAAGAGTGGCACATTGGAAACCATAGTGGAAACTGCCACAGAAGGGCTAGGAAGGAGGTTTGAAGATTTCCGTGCTTCTCCAGTACAATTCTACCAACTTATTTGTTAGGTGCTATTGAGTTGGATCCAACTCACAGCAACCCTATGTACAACCGAATGAAACACTACCTGAAACTGTGCCATACACACCACCTTTTTATGTCTGAGCCCATTGTTGCAGCAATATGTTTCTTCTCATTTTGAATCATGCCACATCAAAAGAAAGGGGTTCTAGGGGCTTTACTCCATTTCTATCATTAAGGTTGACTCTACTTTGAAAAGGCAACTCTTCCCTAGTCATTTCAGCATGCACAGGGGAGGGGGGGCATTATTTTCTAGCACTATATTTGACAGTGTTTCTCTGCTGTTCATACAGTTTTCAATGGCTAATTGTGTACAGAGTGGGCTGCCAGGTCCTTCTCCCTATTCTGCCTCATTCTGGAACCTCAGCTGAAATCTGTCCACAATGGGTGGCCCTGCTAGTATCTGAAATACCAGTGGCATAGCTTTCAGCATCACAGCAACACTCAAACCCCCACAGCATGACAAGCTGACAGCCACCTTGTGGTCAACCAACTTAAGTGGATAGAAATCTCCTGAAGCATTATTTGAAAGTCTTCCTGTATATATCTAGAGCTTGACACAGTACTAGCTTTTCAAGAAATACTATATAACAAATAATATTGACTCAAGTGTACTACAAAATGACTTGCATACTGAGGAACACATTTGGAGGCAAGAGGGACAAACTGCTTAGAATAATTCTCATCTGTATTATCAACTAGCCATGTTGAGCCACGAAGCTATAGGAGCTGAAAACTGGCTTCTGGAGACAGAACAACATTTAAATGCTGGCTTTGTCATTTACTAGTTGTGTTATGTCTGTCAGACAACAACCCATAACTAGTATCTTTGTAGGGAAAAATTGGGAGGAAATTGGCAAAAACTCCCAAACTGGGAAAACAGCTTTTGAATATCTGGTTTTGTAAATTAGAAATCTAGGGAAAATGAAAGTAACTTGGTTGCATGTTTGTAAAAAACCCTTCCTGATTGGACAATTGGACTGAAAGCTGATTGGCTCAGGCCATTCCATGGGAGAGCTATATAAAGAGCTGCGCTGCAGCAGCTCGACCCTTTTACAATCCTTTTGGGCCCTTCTTCGCCTTTGCCCACACCATCGGCTAAGCAAGACCTTCTCGCCCGTTCCTGCCCGGACCACTGATGAGGAAATAGCTTTCCTGCTCTCCCCAGACCTTCGGGGAGGAAAGAATGATCTCCCGTTGCAATCATCAATAAGGAAAAAACCTGCTCTCCATCTGATCACCAACAAAGCCACAGCTGTCTCCTTGTGACCACCAAGATGACCAACACAGGTGTTTGCCCCTGGAAGGCAAAAGCACCTGAGGCTTTTCCTTTCTCCCATCTTCTCCAGGGTCCCGAGGGCCACAGGAGTCTGCGCCCCTTGCCTGAGGGTCCTGAGTGAATTGTGTTTAGTATCTGTGTGTGCAGTGGCGCTGCCTGTCCAAACCTCCAGGCTGGACCGGGAGGTGCGTGCCCCACAATCTTCTTCTGTAAAATAGAAAAAATAAACATTACCTGTTCTTTATAGGCCAAATAATAGATATCCCATCACAGACACCCTGGGATCTGTGACTGTGTTATGCCATATACCAAAATGGGTCTCACAAATACAATTAGTTTACTGCTGAATGACCTTAAAAGGGTGACATTCTCCTACATTATCTGCGTGGGTCCAGTCATGAGACCTTAATAGCAGAGAACCTTCCTTGGCTGGAGAGAGAGATTCCAAGCAGGAGAGGGAATTGACACTGGGTCATGAGTTCAGGAATGTGGAAAGGTGTATACATACAGGGACTCGAGAGGGGGTTCCAATAGTTAAATCAGTCCGCAGATGAAAGCAAGGAAGTAACTGGTACCTCAGGCCTGTAACTACAAAGTCCTGGATTTTGTCAACATCATAAATGAGTATGGCTTCAGATTGCATCCCCACCCCACCCCATCAAGAACACCACACAGAAAACATCTTGGGCTAACCCAGGGAGGCCTATACAGTACTGGCCTTCAGACCTATGGAACTCTGAGAATAAACAGGTGTTGTTTCAAGTCCACCTTTATGGTCTTTGGTTGAGGCAGCAAATGGAAACTGAAATGTGACCTCATTGTGTTATGAGAATCCAGTGATGCAACAGACACACAATGGCACATTTCAACCTCAGCTAACTGCTTTATTGACGTATATAACTTCCGGCCATTCCTACTGTGTTAAAACCCCCAACCAGAAGTGCAATTTCTCAAATTCTCCTGGCATAGAAACATCATTAGCAGAAGTCTTGGGGGACTTGGCTAATTAGAAATGCTACCTAACAAGCAGAGCTTGTGTGCACAAAGCTTTCTGCTTCTTGGCCACCGCTGAAAACAAGTTACAAATCCAACACTGTAACTCCTCATTAAGTTTCCCTAGTTACTGGCCATCAACACCAGCCTTTGTCAACCTTGAAATGCAAATGTTAGTATTTTTCACCAACCAACAAAGCAAGATGAAAAGATCTTAAAATATCATTACAAGAATTTAGGAGTGGGCAACTTTATTTTCTGCACCTTCTCTTTCCTCCAAAATATTTCTTTTCCTATACAATTCCAATATTGTCTTTTGATGTCCTTCCCCAAATACCTTTCATGCTGCAAAGCTTACCCAAAGAATGATAGGTATATGAAAGTTGAAAAGATGAATTTGGAAAGTCTAGAATCAGAGTAATTGAATCACAAGGAGAAAACAACAACAATGCCAAGTTAGTGAAGGCAAGTGAGAGATCCAGGGATGCTTGCAAACTAGATTTTTCTTGCCTTTCTACAAACAGGTGCATTTCTTTTAAATGATGCAGTAAGCATCCTTTCCCTCTCAAACAGATGGGTAATTATGTGGAAGAAATGGCAATCGACAGCCATGCGTGGGGAAGAAATTCAAGCTGCTGGTGTGATGTCTATTCTCATCAAGCATTTTGCAACCCTGACAAAAAAAAAAAATCCCACCACAATGTACTTTTTAGTAGAAGAAAACCCCTTGTGATGGTGGAGTGGAGCATCCACACAATTGTCCCAACCCCCAGCACTCCAGGTTGACATGGGTAGTGTGTTTGGAAAGCAAGGATTTCAGAAACTGCCTGCTGCTGCTCCTAGTGGGACTTAAGCAAATCTCTTTCACCCTTGTTTAGAAAATTGCAATTATGCTGAGGCTCCCATAGGACCAGGAGGGGATACTGAGTCCTACTAACCAAGTCTGCAGTAGCAACAAAAACATGGCAAGGAAGATCTGCTCAGGGCTTTCATTTTCAATTACTATTACCTGAATTTCCCCAACTTGGGTTCCGGTCAAACGATTGCCATGGCAACCATTATTTCCGGCGATTGGTATTATTTGCTCATTTTTGTTCCACTTTTGCAAAGTGTTAGTGTTTTCATGTTCAATTTATTTTTTCACTGGCCAGTTCTGTGCTCACATATGCAGCCATGCTTAGCAGCCCCTATCATCACATTAATAGAATTTTTTAATGGCCTGATACTTGGCTTTTGTTAACGCTGAATTAAAATCCTCTTGCTCGTGGCTTTGCTTTTATCACAAAAGTTCCCTCGAAAATGATTGAAGAAAATGGGCTATCTTGAGGTACCATCTCCCAGCTCTTTGTACTTGAGAGCTCATGAACAGGGCTGGCCTGATCTGGGCAACTTTTAAGGATGGAATTGAAAGAAAAAAGGATGGTTGCCTAACTAGATTCCAGTAGTCCATCCTCTAATCAAAGTACCAGCCTTATGGATCATTGCTCTTTCTAGACTTGTACCTGTCTATCACTTTCATACATAAAAGTGCAACGTGCTGAGCTTTGTCCCTTTAAAGGCCTTTAATATCAACTTTCCTGTACTTTCATAAAAATAATTATGCATTCTTCTAATCCTTTACCTCACCAAAAGTCACCGTGGTCTTTGGTGCTATGATTAGAGCACAGAAGAATAAATGGGTAGCCCTTTTCCTGCTGGATGCACTATGGTTCCTCTGTACATATTTCTCTTCCTGATAGACTATAATAAGGAAGTCAGTTCTATTTGTTACCAAAGACTGTGGCATAGACATAAGGTGGGTTTTTTCCTGCCCCAGAATATGAAGCACCATTACCATGTGCTAACTGCAATGTTCTGTGCCCTGTCACATTTAAGAGAAGTCTTGCCAACTTCATTTTCCATGGGTGGGAGAGGGATGTTTGGAAAGATTAAATAACCTGGCCAAGGTCTCTGAGGTTAGATGGAAGAGCTGATGCCTGTACCTACCTGCTGAAGCACCACTGCTGCTATTTTAAACTGCAGCAGGTTTCAGAATAACCTGCACACTTGTTAAAACTCAAGAAGTTGGGATGCCTACCCCCCCATCCAACCACATTCTAGTTTCTGGTCCAGGAGGCTTAGGGTGAGGCCTGAGATTTTGTATTTCAAGTGATCTTCCAGGTGTTGATACAGCTGGTCAAGGGTCTAAGTGTTTAGAAGCACTGCATCAGCCCAGGGTTCATTAAAATAGTGAATTCAGTTCAAACATAACAAGAGTCACAGATTCTTTCTGAGTAAGATTCAAATATGTTGGTGAAGTGAAGAAGAAGGAGCCTGCAGACCTTCCCAGAATGAACATGCCCACAGAAAGAACATAGCCGGCAGCCGTAGCCCTGTGGCATCCGATCCCGTCAGATCTTAGAAGCTAAGCAGGGTCGGGCCTGATTAGTACTTGGATGGGAGACTGCCTGGGAACACCAGGTGCTGTAGGCTTGGGAGAAGGACCCAGCAACCCACTCCCAAAAATCAATCCACCATTGAAAACCCTATGAACAGCAGAGAAGCACTGACAATAGTGTTTCGCCTGTTGTACACAGGGTTGCTATGAGTCAGATACTGACTCAAGAGCACCTAATAACAACACAACAGAAGGACCAAGGCATGGACAGGGGCCCCAGCGAGAACACAGTTTACAAAGGATGGGTAACTGAGAATGGAGGGGCGCTTTTCAGCCCAGACCCCAGTGAACTGATGTCTGAGTCCTATGGAAAACAGAAAACTGCAAGGAAAATATGGAAAATAGTTCACCAAGGCCCCAAGAATCTCTTCTTTGATAGCCCTCTCAGAGTGGAACACAAGAGAGAGAGGAAGGTCTCTCTAACTCCCACCTGCACCCCCTGGAGGCTACTGTGCAATTTGAGTATTTTAAAACCATTAAATTAGCAGCAATGTGGTTTGCTAGTAGTGGCTTCCAGCAGGAGAGAGAAACTGTCAACAGTGGCCAGCACAGCTGCACACAGCGGATATTGAACAGATAAGGTGGAAATGCTGTCACAGATGCTTATGGGAAGACCATGTTGTCCAGTAGCCCAAGAAATGCCTGCTGAGTATCCAGGGCAATTTATACAACTCTGGGAAGAAACAAAGTTTATGAGCATCAATGAAAAAACCCTGCAACTAGCTCCCAGGCATTCTACATCCTTTCGTTCATTCAACCAATAATTAGCTGGGTGCTGTGGCTCATGCCTATAATTCCAACGATTTGGGATGCTGAGTAGGAGGATTACAAGTCCAAGGCTAGAGGCAGCCCGTGCAATTTAGTGAGAACTTGTCTCAAAATAAAAAGGTAGGGGCTGCGGACATAGCTCAGAGCTCACCTAGCACGTGTGAGGCCCTGGGTTCAACCCCCCAGTACTACAAATCTTAATTAACTGTATTAATTAAAAATAATAATGAATGTGGAGTGTTTATTACGTTTCAGATATTGTGGTTTGTGAAAGGAGGTCAATGATACCAATATGAGCCTGTCTTTATGAAATTTACAAGACATATATTAGTGAAATAATTATAGCACATATTCCATCCATAGAATATTGCTAGTTGGTCAGGGTCAGGAATAGATTTAGAATTCTTGATGTAGTGGGTAATAAAAGAAATTCTGGGATAGAATGCCTGAGGAGGACAAAAGTATAGAAACTTGGTAACAAGGTGAGGAATGCTTATACGCAAAGGTATATCCAAACAGTACTTCTAAACAGCAGGCTGGGCTCCTGCGTAAGAGACATGTCTTCTGTCTCAGTGTCTGAAGGGGCATAGACAGGGCTGGATAGATAAGGATAGGTGTTTTGAGTGAAAAACACCAGGAGTGACTTGGAGTTAATCTCCTGGCCTCAGGAGAGTCATTCTCAAGGTCTCATCAAGGATATAGGCAGAGGTTACTGACCCGGAAGAGGAAGTTCAGCATGAGCTTTATACCCTAACTGCAGAGTGCTCACCCTCCCTCAGTACAGGGGCTTCCCGGGTTCTTCTTTCTGCACATGATCTCCCTGGATGAGGACTCCTGTGTTGGTGGAATCAACACAAACGTTGAAGGCAGGCCTAATCAAGGGTATATGTTGTTCGACCTCATCTGACTCTAAAACATTAACCGTCCTCCATTTTACCTACACCTAGGAGCACTTGGCCTCCATGGTTGCCCTGGAAGACAGCACTGAAAGGCCTGCAGTGTGTTTTTAAGGGTTGACCAGGCAATGGCTCTCATCACTTCTTTGCCAGTATCCAGAACACAGTTCCATGATTCCATTTTGACTGAAGGGTGTCTAAGAAAACATGTTGTATGATTGCTAAGAGTCCCCACCTCCACAGCTCACCCTGACTCCAAATCCATCACACTGACTGCCAAGTGCATCGCCTTCTCCACAATCAGCTCTTTTTCTGCCCTCCATTTGTGATCATAAGATACCACCTAGGTCTCCAATCACTAATCCTGGATTTTTCCTTCCTTCTCCCCACGTCCATCCATTTGATGACCTCAACCCAGTTGCGTATTTCGAGCTTCACACTGCAGAGCCAGGACACCTCTGTACTCGCACCTGCGCAGGTTCACATCTGGCCTGCCTGCCTGTGGTTCTCTCCTCCCTGCGGCTGCTTTCTATTCCCCAAGCTCAAGCAAACTTACACGTTATGAATGTGGCTCTGATCATGTCTCTGTGATGCACATTTTCTTTTCTTATCTTCCTTTAGAAACATCGAATTCCTCGCACATGGACTATTATGGCCTCAATGGTCAGATTCTTCTTTGGTTTCCAGATGAGAGGATACTTATTAAAGCAGAAATTTTCAAAAAAATCACATGACTTTAATAAATACTCCAGGAAATTTCTGCTTGTAGGAGAGTGACGGGGTTACTTAACCTGTAGGGATATATCCTAGAGAACAAGGGAAAGGGCACAACTCTGAGTCTGACTGGCTCCTGGCTTATGTGGCCCACTTAGAGACCTAAAGTGCACTCAGGACCCTTGTATGACTTGCTGTGGCACACTCAGCTTGAGTCCACAAGGTCTGAGACTGCATGGCTAATTTGGTCCCTAACTGCTTGCTGTAGACATATCCAGCTTGAGCCTGGGGACCCAGCCCACCAGGCCTAGCCCATGTGATAAGGCAAGATGGCCCCCACCAGTGCAGCCAGGGAGTGTCCCTCCTCAAATTTCAGGCCACATGATACCACCTGATGTCACCTAATTGGCTAACCCAAAACATCATCGTGACATCACAAGTTCTGATTGGCTGCCCCAAGAGGCTTATAAGGGTGTTGCATAGACACAGAGCTGAAGTTGGAGAGCAGGAACAGAGCTTGCTGTTTGGATTACAATAAAGTTAAGCCCTGAGATAATAACTGTTCGGCTCCTGGAGTGGGATACTTACTTTATAATACTCAAGAGAGGTGGGCTAGCCCAGCCTGGGGTTTCAGTTCCTGGCCAGAACTGAGGCCCACATTAACCCACTCTGGACCTGGGGGCAGGGATCTGGGCAGGCTGCCTTGAAGAATTAATATTTAAATTGAGACTTGGAGGATGCAAAGGAAATAGGGGGTGGGGGTAGGAGCTTCAGAGTCACAGGCTGTCAGGATTCCAGGATGCATGGGGAAGGGTACCCCCCACACTCAACATTATTTTCTAGGGCAATGGTACTCCTTGAGTGTTGCAAAACTGTCCCTCTGAGGACAAAGGACATTTCAGGCAGAGACCAGCATTGTAGAAAATCTAGGAGGAATTAATGCTCATCTTGAATATATGTTAATTTCTATTTTTCAGTTTATTTGTAACATGGAGTTTACACTACAGAATCACCCGGGCAACTTTTTAAAAAGTGAATTTTCCATATTATCTCCCACTAACGCAGAAAGTCCAGTGGAAAAAGATCCTTCTGGAATGGGCTTGTAGAAATTGCTCAAAAAATTTTTTTAAATTCAGAATTCTTAAAAGATGTTAGTTTATTCAATTCATGGCCTGAAATTTGAGAAAATCTGATGCATGATACATGATACACCTGCATAAATCTTTCTTATATATCACTCTATATAGTAACTTCTATTTGCTAATATTTTGTCAAGAGTTTTTATGTCTAAGTTGAGCATGGTGGCTCATGCTTATAATACCAGCAATTCATGAGGGAGGCAGAGGCAGGAGGGTCACAGGTTTAAGGCCAGAGGCAGCCTGCATAACTTAGTGAGACTCTGTCTCAATATAAAAAAAAAATTTAAAAAGAGTTTTTGTGTCTATATTCACAAGTAATACTGTTCTATAGCTTTTTTGCTCTATACTCTCTTTGTCTAGCTTCTGTATAAGGAAAACAGGAGCTTCATTAAATTAATTGCAAACTGTTAATCATATTTTTTCATTTCTAAAATTTTATTTGGTTCTTCTTTGTAGCTTTTATTATTTTGTTAAGACTTCTATTTTTTGTTTATTAAAAAGGCCCACAATTGATGGTTTAAGCACTTTTCACTTAGAAGATATCCAATAGGGAACTTAAGTAGGAAGGAACATGCATCTATTTAGGCTCGCTTAACATATTTTTCTAAGGAACAAAAATACACAATACACACACGTTAAAGACATTTTAGACATAGTCACACAAACTATAACTCTTAAGGATTATGTTTTTTGAGATCTACTTTATGATGCTATTTGTTAGAAATCATTTTGGTAGTTTCTGTATCATTATGATGCTGGAGACGTACATTGAATATACCACAGACTGCCAAAAGAACCAACAAATCTGTCCTAGAAGAAGTGTAACCAGAGTGCTCTTTGGAAGCAAGGATGGCTAGACTGCATCTTACATATTTCGGACATGTAGTCAGGAGAGATCACTTCCTGGAGAAATACATCATGTTTGGGAGAGTGGTAGGTCAACAAATAAAAGGAAAACACGGTGTCTACAACAATGGGCTTAAACATAAATAAGATAGCATGCCTGGCACAGAATTGGGAAGTGTTTCAATCTGCTGTACATAGGGTCGCTATGAGTCATACTTGACTTGATGGCACCTAACAACAACAACATATAGTTTTGCCTGGGAAGGATGGTCTATATCCTTGTAAAAAAATATTTACTTTTCCTGTCCTTATATGTACCAGTAGAGTGTCCAACATAATTGTATGGAGATTTTGACCCAAGAGAGACAGGATTACTTGAAACAGGTAAATCGTTGTTGGATTCTACCTGAAGATTCATTTCTTCATTGATATTTTTTCCTGAAAGTCTTACATCTTATTACAGTGTCTGTTTTCACTGGCATCCTTAAATATATTTTGTTTTCAAGTAATAAAATCGGAAGTCACAGACAAGGAAGAATTGGAAGTTGGGTCTCATTATTACAAGTTGTAAAACATCATGAAGTGTCTCTCCTAAAGGAGAAAAGGTATTCTTATGGATGAGCATTTAGATCATACCCTTGACCACACAGCAACAAAAGGAGAAATTGCAAACTGAAATTAATTTATTGCACACACTCTCAAGCATTGTGTATGTATGTGCACGTCCTGGCACAACAAGTATACATTTTCTATCATAAATAAATGTGAGAAAAGAGACTTTTAAATAGTAATGTGTGCTCCCATTGCAATCCAGGCTCAATACAATTCTTAACTTAAAATTTTAGTGAGCTAACAAAGTAGAAGGAAAATCCAGTTGCAATTAGCAAGTTCTCCTCTGAGCTCCTCAGTTATTTCACTAATGTAGGCTAAAAACACCTCAATAGTGAGGTTACTTACAAGTTTCTAACTCTCTCTATAAGATGATAATTTCAAAAAAAGTGGATGTTTTTGAGTGAGTTAATATATATCTAACAAACATTACTAATTGAATTTAACCCAATAAAAATAATTCATATAAAATGTCAAAATTTTGACATTTAGAACAGATCTTTAAGAAGTTCAAGGTAGAGCAATTCTCTGTGATATAGGAAATGATAAAATTGTACTGCTGCAGTCATCTTTCTCCACTATTTTTCAAAACAGCTTTTTTATTATTATTGCATAATCTATATACAATATACGCATATATTTAAAAGGTGTAATTTGATATGCTATGACATGTGTACGTAATTGTAAGTTCAGATCATAGATATTTCCATCAGCTTTCTAAATTAATTTATACCCGTTTGTAATCCTTTTCTGCCTCTCTTAGCACTGTGTCCTCAGAAACTACGAATTTATTTCCATCATTATAGGTTAGTTTATATTTTCTAATGTTTTATAAAATTATTAGGTGTGTAATTCTTTTTATCTATCTGTCTTGTCTTGAAATTATTAAGATTCATGTTGTAGCATGCATCAATGATTAATTCCTTTTTTATTATTCAGTAATATTCCATTACAAGGATATATCACCATTTGTTCAGCTATTCATCTCTTGATGTGCATTTGGGAAATTCATTCTAGAGCATTTTGAGTGAGTTTACAAGTGGACACTTCTCCACTCAAGCCTCCAGATGAGATTGCAGCCCACTTGAGAATTTGTAGCCCAGTAAGACCTTGATTTAGAGAATGCATCCACTTACCCAGATGCACTTTACCCATAGAAACTATGACATAATAAATGGGTATTACTGTAGGACACTGAAATGGTGACATTTGACTTTATTCAAACAAGTAACTAATATAGTATCTACCCTGGTCCATTTTGCATGGCTGTAACAAAATATCTGAGACTGAGAAAGTTATAAAGGACAGAAACTAATTTTATCCCAGTTTTGGAAACCAGGGGGAAGTCTAAGATCAAGGCACCAGTAGATTTAGTTGTCTAATGAGGGCTGTTCTGTGCTGCCAAGATGATGCCTTTTTCCTACATGCATGGGACAGAAATAACATTGTGTGCTCACATAGCAGAAGGCAGAAGAGAAAGCAAACTGACACTGTGTGAAATCTCTTTAAAATGGCACTAATCTCATATACGGGCCGGGATTTAGCTCAGTTGGTAGAGCGCTGCGCTGCAGTCTCTGAGGTCCTGAGTTCAATTCCCAGCACCGCAAAAATGGGAGAAGATCCTGGCAATCCACTCCCAAGGCAATCCCGAAATAGTCAGCCATTAAAAACCCTATGAGGGTTGCTATGAGTTGGATACCGACTCGACAGCACCTAACAACAGCAAAAACAATCTCATATACAAAGGAGATTATGGCCTAACCACCAACTAAAGGTCTCAACTTCTAATACCGTCACGTTGGCAATTACTGAATTTTGAAGTGGACACACTAAAACCATAACACTGTCCATTTGGGTTTAGGAATAAGCCATATTCTCCATATTCATGCCTGCAGCTGTAGCCCTGTGGCATCCGATCCCGTCAGATCTCGGAAGCTAAGCAGGGTCAGGCCTGGTTAGTACTTGGATGGGAGACCGCCAGGGAACACCAGATACTGTAGGCTTGGGAGAAGACCTGGCAACCCCCTCCCAAAAATCAATCTGCCATTGAAAAACCCTATGAACAGCAGATAAGCACTGACAATAGTGTTTCACCTGTTGTATAGAGGGTCGCTATGAGTCAGATACTGACTCGATGGCACCTAACAACAACAACAACAACAACCATATTCATAGGTCTATATATGGTACAGTTACCCTATGACCCATAGTGAACTTATTCCAAGATAGGATCTCTGAAGACTCTGCTTCTGAAATATTCTTCTGTCAAGTCTGCTCAGATTTTTCTTTATAGATTCCCTAGTAAACTGGCCTAGATCTGATTGTCCTTCATGACAATAACCTATATGATTCCCTTAGGTTAGATTTTTATTCTTATCCTCCCTTCTTCAATGGTTTCAATCCAGTTGTGTTTAGACTAATCTCTCCAGTGTGTGACTAAGAATTACTTCATTCTTAAGAGTTTGGGCCATTGTCTGGAATACTTGGCATTATCATGATTGATTATTTGACTTATGACAATACTCCTGAAGGGAGAAGAACTTGAATAATATGGAAGAGTGGAATGAATAACGGCTTTTGAGTCAGACAAAACATTTCATTCATCACTTACTAAGTGGCCAGGGGTAAGTTATGGAACCAATCTCAGCCTTAGTCCCCACATTCATAAAATAGAAGATACTTCCTTCAAGATTACTCTAAAGGCTAAGTAAGAAATGTAAGTTAAGACAATATAAGATTGGACTAACAGCTCAGTTGTCAATACCAGTCAGTTTGTTGGTTTTATTGACTTAATCCTTTCTTTTTAGAATTAAATGAACTAGAGGGATTTTTTGAAAATTCACTGCTCTTGAAAGAAAAAAATATTGTTTATTATTCCAAATATGTCTACTGTGATATTGATTTTTATTCATGTACCCATTATGTTCTGGGCAAAAATTATTTCAGCAAAAGAGAAAAAGCATTAGAGGCTTAGGATATTTATCATTTGCATATAGAGCTAAGAACCATCTTCACATTGGCAGGATTCAGTTCACACACAGCTCACAACAACTTCAATGGGTTTAATAGATGAAGTTCAAGGGCAAAAATACACTTAACATGTTCTCGGGAGAGCTGTGATCAAGAAGGCAAAAAAAGTATATTGAAATGTTTTTTAGATAATTGATACAAATTAAACTAAGCTTTCAGTCAATACTGTAATTACCAGGGTAATGAACAGTGGAAAAAAAAACCACTTGGTGTGTATGAACTCAAGTTAAATTTCATAGTACAGTTCTGAGCTACATCTATTCATTTGTCAGAGAAAATGCAGACAGAATGGTTTACTGTATCAGTGCCGTATGTCTTAACTTTATGAGCTGGAAATTCTAACTCTTTTATCTCTTTTATCATCACTGCATTTTGTATAAAAGAAAGGGGTTCAGTGTATCTAAATTTTGCCCTTGTGTTATATTTTAATTTTTTAAATGAAAAATGTGGAATATAGCTTTGTTATTCTTTATAATGGTCAATTTAACAGAAAAAAAGACAAAAATTTCCATTTGCAATGCTTTTGATAACATCTTTCCTTCTGTTTTTGACTTTCTAAATTTTACTCTGTCAATGAATACTTCATTGCCACTTTCAATTTTCTTTTAGAATATTTATGACTTCATATTAGTTCATGTTATATATGTATATGTGAATATATGTGTATGCATATATCTCACAGAAAACATTTTGTGTTTAAGTTGCTTAAACAGATCTATAATAAGCAGTGAGATCAAAGCAGTAATAAAGAGTCACCCAACAGAAATAAAGGCCAGGATTGACAGATTCACTACTGAATTCTACAAGACCTTTAAAAAATTAATACCAATGCTCTTCATACTATTCCACAAAATACAAATGGAACTCCACCACACTCATTCTGTGAAGCCAATATTACCCTGATAGCTAAACCAGATAAGGGATATGTCAAAAAAGGAAAAGTAAGGACCAATTTCCCTGATGAGCCTAGATGCAAAAATCATTAATAACATACTTGCAAACTGACTTGAATATCACATTAATATGATCATACATTATGATCAAGTTGGTTTCATTCCAGGGATGCATGGCAACATACACAAGACAATAAGTATAATACAGCTTATGAATAGACTCAGAAACAGAAGTCACATGATCCTATCAATAGATGCAGAAAAGGCTTTTGACAAAGTTCAACATCTTTTTGTGATAAAATCCTTGAAGAAACTAGGAATTGGAGGAATATATCTCAACATAATAAAGGAAAAATATGAAAAAATCTACAGCCAACATCATATTAAATGGGAAAAAACTGACAGCATTTTCCCCCAAATCAGGAACAAGACAAGGGTGTTCACTGTCTCTACTGCTATTCAATATAGTAATTGAACTATTAGCCACAGCAATAAGAAAAAAGAAAGAAATAGAATGGATCCAAATAAGGAAAGAAGAAGTCAAATTATTCCTATTTGTAGACAATATGATCCTGTACTTAAAATACCAAAATATTCTACCAGTAAACTCTTAGAGCTGTTAAACACTTTCAGTAAAGTACCAGAATATAACAACAACACACATAAATTGGTCACTTTTCTGTATACCAATAATAAATATGTGGAGAAAGAAACCAAGAGAACAATCCCATTCACAATAGTTTCAAAACAAGTAAAATACCTGGGAATAAACTAAGCAAGGAGATGAAAGACATCTACAATGAAAACCTTAAAACATTAAAGAAATAAACTGAACAATACATTTACAGGTGGAAAAATCTCCCATGGCCATGAATTGGAAGAATTAATATTGTGAAAATGGCTATCTTACTAAAAATAATCTACAGATTTAATGTAATCTTTATCAAAACCCCAAAGACATTTTTCACAGAAATAAAGAAAGCAGTCTTAAAATTCATATGGAAGCACAAAAGATTCCAAATAGCTAAAGAGATCCTAAACAGAAAGAACAATGCAGGGGACATCACAATTCCTGATTTCAAATTATACTACAAAGTCATAGTAATAAAAACTGCATGGTACTGGCACAAGAATAAACATGCAGAACAATGGACCACAATAGAGGGTTCAGAAATAAATCCATGCAGCTGCATCTACCTGATATTCGACAAAGGGGCACTAAATATAAGTTGAAAAAAAGACACCCTCTTCAACAAATTTTGCTGGGACAACTGGATATCCTCATGTAGAACACAGAAACTAGATCCCTGTCTCTCACCTGTACAAAAATCAGCTAAAAATGGATTAAAGACCTTAATGTAAAACCTGAAACTTTGAAACTGCTAGAGGAAAACATAGGGAAAACACTTCAAGACATAGGAATAGACAAGAACCTTCTGAATAGGACCCCAATAGCACAGGAAAAAATAGTAAGAATTGACAAATGGGACCAAATTACATTAAAGAAGTTTTTGTACAGCAAAGACACAATTATCAGAGTGAAGAGACACTAGATAATGGGAGAAAATCTTTGCCTGCTATACATAAAACTGGGGATTAATATCTAGAAACTACAAAGAACTCAAAAATCAAAATACCAAGAAAGCAAAATATCCAATCAAAACATGGGCAAAAGAACTGAAGAGAGACTTCTCAAAAGAAGAAATACAAATGGCCAGCAATCATATGAAAAAACGTTCAACATCCTTAGCCATCAGAGAAATGCAAACCAAACCTACTTTGATATACCAACTCACCCCAGTGAGAATTGGTAACATCAATAAGACAAACAACAACAAATTGTAGTGAGGATGTGGAGAGAAAGGAACCCCACTACACTGCTGGTGTAAATGCAGGTTGGTGCAATCAATATGGAAATCAGTTTGGAGGATCCTCAAAAAAACAAAAATAGAGCTACCATATGACCCAGCTATACCACTCCTGGATATATATCCAAAAGAATGTAATTCGTATACCACAGAGATACTTACTCATCCATGTTTATTTTGACATTATTCACAATACCCAAAATATGGAATCAACCTAGCTGTCCATCAACAGATGAATGAATGAATATGAATATATATGTATATATGTATATATGTACATATATACATATATATGCATATGTATATATGTATATATGTACATATATATATGTATATATATAGTGCCATGCAGTTTTATTCAGCCGTAAGGAAGGACAAAATCATGGCATTTGCTGGAAAATTAGTGAAACTAATGATCATCATTTTAAGCAAAATAAGCCAGACCTATAAAGGAATATATCACGTTTTTTTCTCATATGTAGATGTTAGACTTCAATATATATATTCTGTATTAAAATATATAAGTCATGAGAGCAGAAGAGGCCATGTAGGGAAAGATAATGGACTAAAGAAAATGAAGACGGGACAAGAAGAAATGGTAATGAGAGAAAGGAAAGGAAATATCACATATTTTGCCCTTAAGGCAAAATTGGGCCAGATAGATAGATAGATAGATAGATAGATAGATAGATAGATAGATAGATAGATAGATAGTTAAATAGATAGATAGATAGATAGATAGATAGATAGATAGATAGATAGATAGATGATAGATAGATAGATACACACACAAACAAGATTTATAAATAGAAGGGAGGCTACTGGTGGGGCAGGAGGGAAGGAGGCAGGTAATGTGAGGGTAGTGGGGGAGGTGAACATGAGCAATGTACAAAAAAATACATGTATAGAAATGTTATAATGAGATGCATTAAGTTATACACTAAAATTTACTAATAAAATAAGATTGCTGGAAAAATATTTATATAGAACTTTTACTGGCAAAGAATACTTTAGTAAAGCTGTCAGAAAGAAATGAAAAAACTACATTACATTAGAAGTTATTCAACATATATTTGTTGAGTGAATAGTTTAATGTTGAGTATGATTTATGATGCATTTTAAAAATTGAAATGACTTTCATGTTTCTGTTTCATAGGCTAAAATTCTCCACTTTTTTTTTGTAGTACTGAGAGTTGAATCCAGGACATCATGCATACTTGGTAAGTGCTCTACCACTGAGCTGCACCCCTAATCTGGTCCCTCCTTCTGGCTGTTGTTGTTTTGAGATAGGGACTCACTGAGTTACATAGGCCCCAAACTCAGGATCCTCCTGCCTCAGCCTCCCAAGTGGCTGGGATTACAGATGTATACCACAGTACCTGGAAAAATTCTATACTTACACTGTATAAGTAGAGCTTCATAAATATGACCTAGAAAGAATTTGGGCACATATTACACATTACATTTTTAAGTTATTATTTTTTACATTTGGATATTATTGTGTATTTTGGATATAATAATTAAGAAATCATAATTCTTTCAAAAGTTTATTTTCAATTGAAATCTATTCATAAATTGATTAAGTAGAATCATTAGTCAACGACAGTGAATCTTGTCAACTTCAGAAATGGTATCTGTATGAGTACATGTTGCTGTTTGACAACCACCCCCAGCTCAGTGACATAAGTAATAATAATGCATTCTTTCTCATGACTCTGTATGTTAGATGAGTACAGCTCAGTGACTATTTCCCTCCACATATTGTCTTCTGGGATTCCACATAGACAAAAGAAACCTCAATGTCATCGTGTGAGTATGAAGTGTCCCAGTAAGCTCACATGTTGAATACTTAGTCCTGACTTGTTGGTCCTATCTTGGGAGGTTCTGGAAACTTTACGAGGTGGGGCCCAGTTGGAGCAAGTAGGTCACTGGGGCATGCCTGGAAGGCTACGTCTCATCCCCAGGCCCTTCTTTGTGATCAGCTTTCTGTCTGCCATGAAGTAAAGGATCCCAGTCTCCCACCACCATGATGTTCCAAGAGCACGGAGACAAGCAACCATGGATGGAGCCCTTTGCAACCTGGGGCCAAAATTAATCTTCCTTCCTTTACATTGTTATCTCAGGTATTTTGGTCACAGCTGCACAAAAGTAACTAATAAAGCCAGCATCACTCTCACGTCTGACATATAATGCTTACTACCTGCCAGCAATGGGAGAAGGACCTGGCAATCCACTCCGGACGCAATCCCGAAACAGTCAGCCATTGAAAACCCTATGAGGGTCAGTATGAGTCAGACAGGCACCCAACAACAACAACAACAATCTTCTGGCATCTCTGTGCCCCTCCCAGGGGATTCCTCATCCCCACTGATCCACTTGTTCTCACCAGCAACATAGCACATGCTTTGTTACAGAAGCCTTGCAAGAGGACAAGCTCCGATACCCAGAGCCTGTGTCCAGGTCAAGCTCCCTATACCTCACTGGCAAAAAATCACACCACATGAGCAGGCTCTAGATGAAAGGTGATGGACAAAGAGACAACTTCCAGATGAGAGAAAGGCAAGGTCATGTTGGAAAGGGACATGGTCAGTGAAAGAGGAGGAATTAATGACCATGCTTATCATGGAGTGAGGCTCAGTCTCAGGCTTGAAATTCAGGGCATCATCAAGGCTAAGTCCAGATGTAAATGAATTTCCAAAGGTGAAGCTTATTAGCTACAGCTTTAGTTACAGAGATTGTTCCACTCCGCGTATACATCATAGCAACCAGTTTTTGTAAAGACTTAAATGCAATACGGCAAGAAAAACAAAAAAGATATACTTTGAAACATAAAGAGAAAGTTAAAATTTGTACAGAGGAGAGAATTGACTAAAGTGACATAGAGCAGAAACAATTGAAAAACCCTTCAAATTGAAAAGTTTGGTAAGGTGTCAAGACATAAGATGAAAGTATGATACTTGTAAACTTTTTGATACATCAGCAAGAAATAATTAGGAAAGGCAATGAAAATAATTACCAAAGGTAATAAATATACTAAATAGATATGTAAGTCTAGCAAGTAATGTGATATGCTATTCCAGTGAGCAGAAAACTATAAATCTTTGCTAGGAGTTTTATATAAACTGCTTTTGTTGTTATTGTTGTTGTTAAGTCCTGTCGAGTTGGTATCCTACTGACAGCAACCCTATGTACAATGGGTGAAACAGTATTATTACTGCTTCTCTGCAATTCATAGGGATTTCGGTGGCTGCTTGTTTTTTGGGAATGGGTTGCCGGGTCCTTCTGCCAAACCTATAGAACCTGGTGTTCCAGGCAGTCTCCCATCCAAGTGCTAACCAGATATAGCCCTGATTAGCTTCTGAGATCTGATGGGATTGGATGTCACAGTGGTATGGATGCAGGCTTTATATAAATAGAAGTTTCTAAATAAATAGGAAAAAACATTCTGTCTCTGGATGAGAAGGCTATTATTTAATATCAGTCATCTCTCCAAACTTAAAGTTCAAATTCATTCCAATAAGCATCACAATAGATTATATTTGAATACTTGAAGCTGATTATAAAGTCCAAAATCTAAAGAACATTAAACATAATTTTAGAAATAGAAAAAAACAACTCATCTTATCTGACACTTTTATTTCTTATAAAGAAATATTAAGTCAAATAGTACAATTGTTGTTAGGTGCTGTGGAGTAGAGTCTGACTCATAGCAACCCTCATAGGGTTTTCAGTGGCTGATTGTTTTGGGATTGCATTGCCAAATCCTTCTCCCATTTTTGTAGTGCTGGGGATTGAGGCTGGGTCCTCAGAGAGTGAGGTGCAGTACACAGTACTCTATCACCCCCATGTAGTATAATAGCGATAAAAGAATAGACAGATAGATCAACTGAGTAGATTAGAGTCCAGAAATACCTGTACCAGCTTCAGCTTTCCTGGTTTTTGAAACAAATTGAAAAAGACCATGACTTCACATGGTGGACAGAAGACAGCACTGAAGCAAAGGAGCCCTTGAATATATGCTCTTTTCCCATCTTTTCAAGTCTACAGAGGATCTATTTCCAATCATCCATGACCTAACTCTGACTTAATATTTATTCATTGAAGAATAGTGAAAATACTAAGAAAAAATTGAAAAGAAAAGATAAATCGGCATACACAATTAAAACAATCTAAGATAAAGCCATTAGAATGTTCTTGCTATCCTTTTGTCAAAAGTAAATAAATGATTGAGAGTAGTAAGTGTTGGTAAAGTTGTGGATAAACTCATTATCATATAAAGGAATCACTGTAAGTAGTAAAACCTTTTTGGAAAGCAATGTGACAGTCTCTAACAAACCCTTTATGCAAGTTCTTTCCCTATCGATAGTGCTCTAAAAATTTCTCCTAAGACACACAGCACAAATGCATAAACAAGGCTCACCATCAGCATCACAGAAATAATAATAGAGAAACATTGGTGCACTAACTACAGAACTTTATAATGTGTGCCTCTCTTTGAGGCAGGCACTAGAACCTTTTCATTTTGTAGATAAGAAAACCGAGGCAGAGAGAAATGAACTAAATTATCTTCATACCTCAGAGTGATTACTGCAGCACCATTTAAAAGACTGAAATGCTAGAAGCCACCTGAGTGTCCATTCACAGTGAGGAGGTCAAGCACATTGTGGTAGGTTCCTGCTGTAGAATTCTACAAATCCTTTAAGATTATTGAGATGGGCCTTTATGTACTGACTTGTACAGATTTCCAAGGCAAAGTAAGTTGCAGTAAGATGTTTATAAAATGATTGCACTTGTGCACGCGCGCGCATGTGTGTGTGTGTGTGTGTGTGTGTGTGTGTGTGTGTGTTGCTATCTCAATCTCTTCTGCATACGCATATTAGAGGGTGATCAGCACTTCGGAGATGTGAGTAGAAGTCACTCCTGGATGGGAGGATTAGACACAAAGCCTTGCAGGAGTGGTGTTTGATATTAGGTCATGATTGTCTGTATTCAAACACAGCAACATTTGAATCTTTAATGAGAAAATGCATTCATGTTACTTACATTTTTTATTTTTTGCAGTACTCGGGGGTTGAACCCAGAGTCTCACACATGCTGGGCAAGTGCCCTACCCCTGAGCCTCACCTCAATCCCTTTTTAAAAATTTATTTATTTATTTTATTTTTGAGATAGGATCTAGTTAAATGACACAGGCTGCCTCGGCCCCCAAACTCACAATCCTCTCACCTCCGCCTCCGCATCACTGGGATTACAGGCATGTACCACGGTGCCCAGACATATTTTTTAAAATTAAGATGAAAGGTAGAGCCAAACAAATCCAAGTTACATGTTGGTATCTTTTCCATATATCTTACCTTCTAAGCCTAAATCCGCTTTTTTGCAAAGATTCTGAATAGATTGCACTTCGGTGGTACAATCTGTTCTTCTAAACTTGGAAGCTAGAACTCCTTGGTGTTTAAGTCATCAATCTTTGAAGTAAACTTTCTGATTTTTTTAAACAACAGAACAATGAAGAAAACAAGGCAGACACACAGACAGATACACTTTCTTTTCACTCATTTCTTTCATTATTTCTGTGAGTCAGAAGGTGGGGTGTATGCACTGAAACATGGAAATCACGGGACCTAGAACCTCCAATATCCAAGCTCCTGCTGTTCTGGAAATGTCTCCAAGAGTGTGTGACCTCCTTTTCCCTCTTGGGAAATAAAATCTCCTCTCCACAAATGACACAATTTTACCACCTACCTGTGTCCCTGCCCCTACACACCCATTGTCTCAAGTCACCAATCACAAATTTTAGAGAGCAACTTTCCATCTAAAATAATGAAACCATGACCCTTCCTTTCCTTCTCTCTCAGTGGGGCAGGGGATGTCTGCAATAAATTTAGAATAAGTGCAACAGGTCGAGCCAGTAGGTTACCTTAGGAAGTCTTTAGAATTTTCTGAGGGAGAAGGCCTTCCCTAGAGCAGAACATTTTGAAGGAAGTTAAATGTAAGACTTTTGCACAGAGATGAAATTGGTTTCATTACATGGAAATACACGCAACTGTGAAGTGCGGAGGAAAAACTTCAAATTATGTAGAAAAGTGAAGAAATAAGCATAAAAAGATTGAGATCCCTCTTTCTGACTTTACCTACTATGGTGCAAGCAGAGGGAATTGGAACTGAAAAGCAGGTGCTGCCTTTTATAAAATATGATTGTCAATGCTTATAAGGCAGTAAACAGACCTATTAACTGACACCAGTAGTCATGCCTTCTGGGATTCTGGGGTTCTGATTTGATAAAATTATTTTATCCTTTAAAGAGATGCTCCTCCAACTTTGCATGAACATTCTGCAGCAATGGAAGAAGAGAAGAACATGTTTCTAATAAAGGCTGAGGAAAAGGAGACATAAGTCCACAGAGAACCATTCAGAAATAATCTATCTTTGCTATGTTTCACATAAATTGAATCTATAATTTCTGAGATGCACCTGAAGGATTTAGGTAGTTATATCTGCCAAAGGAAAGGATGATAAACAAAGAACACTTAGAAGTGACGGTACATGACACATATAAGATACTTTTGCCTTATGTCAACTTTACATAAATGGAAATGAACCTAGTGTGTGAATCTGTATATGTAATTACTCACTCATCCATGTATGTTGCATGAGTTTATATGTGTCTATTTCTGGCTACATAGGTAGGTACATAGATAAGATCTGACACAGGGAAAGAGAAAAGAAGAAATGCATGCAAAATTAGGAACCAATCCTTTTGTAAGATTATTTACTTACACTTTTGTTGTACTTTGTGTATTTTCCACAATTTTAGTAATGAAATACTGCAACTTTTATTATCAGAAAAACATCCTATAAATATCTTAAAATGATCTTTTCCCCAATTAGTCATCTTCACAAACAAGATGCAAACTAATCATACTTTGCATTTATGTTTATACTCATGAGAGCCCTAAAATCCTGGAAAACTATGCAAAAAAAACTACCTTAAATTCTCATTTCTCTAAAATAATAAACTGTGACTTCCCTTTTTAACAGAAACAATTGTGAATATTATAAAATTTTTATATACAAATGCTTAACTTAATTAAATATTTGTTGCAAAAAATCAGTGCTCTCTACCCTTAGTATTTTTTTAAGGCATAGGGAAACGTTGTTAGTGGCATGTAAGTTGATAAATCTTTTTGAATGGCAAATTGACAGTAGTGACTAAAATGTCAAATGCCACATCTTACCACACAATTATACTGTTTGAAGTTATTGATTACATGTTGTTTTATAACAATTATCTGGAAATTATTTGAAATAAAATATTCATTGTCAAAAGATATGGAACTTATGATGCTAAAAATAATCAGAACTTATTAAAAAGAACAAGCTATATTTTTGAATGCTTATGTGGGAATGCTGTAAGTAAAAAAAAACTAAGTTCAAAATAATACATGTGATATGACCTCATTTGTGAGTATTAAAAAGAAATAAAATATGTAAAGATAAAAGTACATATGACACTACATGGTCAACTGAGCCTTTTTTTCTGAAATTAGTCCCAATAAATCATTACCAGCAGTTTTCTCTATGGGGAGGGATAGAGAAAAGAAAAATTGGGACAATTTATTACATTATTTGCTTTCTTTAACTGTCCCTTTATATTTCATTTCTGTCTTTTTCATGTATGCTTTTCATTTAATATCTAATAACTATAGATATTTAAGCCTGGAGCCGTGGCCCTGTGGCATCCGATCCCATCAGATCTCAGAAGCTAAGCAGGGACAGGCCTGGTTAAACCTTGGATGGGAGACCACCTGGGAACACCAGGTGCTGTAGGCTTGGGAGAAGGACCTGGCAACCACTCCCAAAAAAATCAATTCGCCATTGAAAACCGTCTGAACAGGAGCCTGGCAAGGTGGCACTTGCCTATAATCCCAGCGGCTTGGGAGGCGGAGGCAGGAGGATCACAAGTTCGAGACCAGAGGCAGTCTGCATAACTTAGTGAGACCCTGTCTCAAAAAGTAAAAACAAAACAAAACAAAACAAAAAACCCTATGAACAGCAGAGAAGCACTGAAAAGTGTTTCGCCTATTGTACATAAGATCACTGTGAGTTGGATACCGACTTGATGGCACCACCTAACAACAACAACATAGATATTTAAAGTTTAAAAGTAACAATAAGCATGGATAAGACTATGTCTTTCAGACTATGCATACTTATTTACATATGAGAGTGTGAATAATATATCTGTGCATATATATGTGTACATACATGTATGAAATTATATAAGATATACCTATATACCTGAACATGGTGTATGTGTGTGTGTGTGTGTGTGTGTGTGTGTGTGTGTGTGTGTGTGTGTGTGTGAAATACATGGCTAATATCTATCATTGAATTACCAGTTCAGATTTAGTTCAAAACTTTTCCCTGAGAAGAACCTGTTTTCATGCAGCCCCTTTTCAACAAAAAGCAATGTCAAGCTCTGCATGGGGGAGAGTATTTGTATAAGTGTACCAAGGGTTAAGATGTTATAGAAATCATTATCTCCCCTACATTTTATTAATCTGGACATTTTCTCGCTTGAGAACACATGATGTGCTAAATTTACGGTATAAAATCCTGTTTCAGAGAAATAAAGCATCTCAGATTATATCCTTTCTAATTCATTGAAGTATAATGGGTAATAAATTATTTAGTTTAATTAAAACCTATTTATCAGATGGGCATTTGCCCATGACATTGTTATGCACAACCGGTATCTCCACAGACGGCATCATTTTCATTTCTCTTCTCATTTCATTCACGGACTCCTTTAATTGCATTTCAAATTACATCTATTTTCACAAAGTCATACTGTAAACCCATCAGACATTTTGTGCCTATTCCTTTATCAGAGGCATTTAAAAATCCCTCTATTTCCAGTTGCTTTAAAATTTCATCCTTTCCTCTTTATTTTTGAATGAAGAAACCAAGGAATGCTAACATAGGGCATTTAAAGGGTTTAGAATAGACTGACCTGGCTTCAATCCCACCTATACATTTAGGAAATTACTTCTCTTGTCTGAAATTCAGTTTCATCTATAATATGGGGCTAATAATGGTTTGGGAATTACAATGATGTGGTACAGGTAAAAGGGTGTTTCCTGGCATGCATTAAGAGGTAGGCTTAATCAAAATCATGATTATTTTAATAAAATTTTACTAAATGTCTTGAAATTTTTTTCATGTTGGTCATGGGAGGATCCAGAGATATTTTAGATGCAAGCACAACATTAAACACTAGAAGCTCAGGTTGAGAGACTAGAGATTTTACTAGAACATTATTAGGATTTTGGCATCCAAGTTTAATTTCCTTCGAGCACAGGGATTCCCAGAATTCTCAAGGCATCCCTTCCCATCCTCATTCACTCTCCTTACAAGTTCATTATATTCTCAATTTTAATATCATTTTAAATTGCTATAATCTCAAAATGTTGCCAGATTCTCCTGCTCTTTATTGAAGTATTACAGGAAAGACAAAGGAAGTAATGTGATCAAAGTGTACAAAGTCTATAAGGTGCCAGAAATTAATATTTTGCTAAACACGTTTATGGGGAGATGGGGGAAATGATTAAAATACATACCAGAAGGTAAAGATAGTATTGAATCCTTCATTTTAAAAATGTGATTTTTCTCCAATGATTTTCTTCTCTTTAGCAGATTGAGAGTTTTTTCCTAAAGTGATTTGAGCAGGGGGAGATCCATTTCATAATCTCTGATCTTCAGATCCCCATTTAGCAAAATAAAGTTCCATAACTGGCTAAAGCATTATCTTTTTCCACAAAGCACAATAATTTGGAGCTCCAATCACAATAATAGCATTTGGCAGTGCTCTTTTTAACTATTCCAGGGCACAGAATCAATACGTCTTTATTCTTCATTCTTTCTTCACAGAGAAAATCCATCCTAGATCTCTTTTTGCTTGCTCAAAAAAAATGAATATATAAAAAATGATACACTCATAGTCAAATATTTCACTGTGTATGTACATAGAGAGAAAAGGTACTGACTCCAGACAATGCAATATTAATAATACTTGTTGAGGATTGAGATGGTATTGCTGGCCAATGGGGAAGAAAGACCAATAGACTAAGAGGTTAAGCACAATACAGAAGTTATCTCCCTTAGACATCACAGCAACTAATGAGTGAGCATTGTTGTTATATCTGTTTTATGAAGATGAAGCTAAAGCTTAGAGAAACAAAATCACTTGTGCATATTCAAGCAGCTAATGTGCTATCTGGGGCTGGGATTTAGCTCAGTTGGTAGAGCGCTGCTCTGAAGTCTCTGAGGTCCCTAGTTCAACTCCCAGCACCGCAAAAATGGGAAAAGGACCTGGCAATCCACTCCCAAGGCAATCCCGAAACAGTCTGCCATTGAAAACCCTATGAGGGTCGCTATGAGTTGGATACTGACTCGACAGCACCTAACAACAACAACAACAACAACAACAATGTGCTATCTAAATGTGTTTTGGGTCCAAAGCTCAGACTCTTAAGAAATCTGTAGATTATACTAACTTCTTAAAATAATAATAATAGGAGGAGAAGGAGGAGGAGGAGGAGGAAGAAGAGTAATAAGATATATTACGTTCACCAGAACTGGTTTCCATTGCTTTACTTCCACTCCACTCAATAAACATGCTGTGTGACTATGATAAGCCAGACACTAAGCTAGGTGTTTGAAATTAAAACAAACAAACATAAGTTCTGGGCTTCATTTCTATTTTTTTTTTCCTTCTACTGTGCTTTCCTATCTAGTTTCCCTAGTCTCATATTGTTTCCTTGCTGAATTATTTCTTTTGCTTTTTTGTTGCTGCTATTTTGGTAGAGGGGCTGGGGTTTAGGTCAGTCAGTAGAGTGCTGCTCTGCACTCTCTGAGAACCTGGGTTCAATCCCCAGCACCACAAAAATGGGAGGATGTGGCAACCTACTCCCAAAGCAATCCTGAAACTGTCAACCATTGAAAACTCTATGAGGGTCACTCTGAGTCAGACTCAACTCAGTGGCATGTAACATTTTGGTGGAAAGAAAATAAAAAGCAGGTTTCAATGATTATATTTTTGTTATAAATTTTCTTAAATTCGATCCACTCATCTTTCCAGTTCCTTCTCCTTTTCCTATTCAACTTGCAATTTCATATGAATTGAGCTGCTCTGAAGAGCAGAAGGTAAGGTCCCTAAGTCACAGTGACTATTAGAGTGGAAGTACATGATATTCTTGTTTTGATTTGCCTTCATTGGTGGAGGTGGCTTGTACTCAACTGTTTATCTGTGAACTTCTTACACATAGGAACAACTCTGGCGGAAAGAGAGAGAGACACCATATACCTTTGTGTACCACTGCACTTCACTAATTTTATTTTTATAGCAACCCTCTGAAGTAAGTATTGTTATCTTCCCTGTTTAGATATGAAAGTAGAACCAGAAAATGTAAATGATGAATTAAGGATCTCAGAACTGGAAAGTGGTAGGTGTAAGATTCATATTGGGTTTTTAATTCTAACCAACCCCCATGACCTCTCTTTAAAGCAACCCTAAGGACCCTGTCTCCATACTGTAAAGTTCTGCACAATGGAAGAGACTGAATTATAAGCATATTAGGGATTCTTTATACAATGAAGTTGCAAGTTAAACCTTCTGATTCCTTGAAGGAATATTCGTTTAGCTTATAGCTTGTGAGCCATTTGCTGTTCAATGGGCCACAACTGTTTTTTCTGCCACTGAAATCCCTACTCCTTTTTGGGTTGTGGACTGGAAAGTAGAGAGGATGACAGAGGAAACAAACCAACCAACAGAGATGAAGTAGGGAAGAACCTCCTGGGAGATCATGGAGATGCTGACACCTGCACAGAACACAAATCATAAGCTGAAACCAAATAGTGATAAAGACTGCAAAGGGCATGGGAGAAATCTGAACAGAGCCGCCGTAACAGGGACACTAGCCAAGAGCAAAACAATGGAATTCTACAAAACTCTGAGATGGAGCTATGTACTCCAAAGTGGTTTCTGGTTGGCTGTTTTTGCTTTTCTTTTGTTTTTGTTGTGTTTGTTTGTTTGTTAGTTTGTAAAGCTCCCCTTGAGACAAGTCTCCAGTTTTGCACTAAGAATAAATGTAAATTCTCTCTGGAAAAAATACATCTTTGATTTAGGCTCAAAGTTTCCTACAATTTAAGATCAAATATGTATGAGTTTAGAATCAAAGATCATGAAATACAGAAAGAAACAAAGCACATGAGTAAATGTCACTACAAGCAGTAAACTGCAGAATTAGGCTCCAAGAATTTCTCATAATAGAATTGTTCAATATATCATAGAAATAACTATTTACAAAAAAGGGTTAAAGGCATGAAGTCACAGAAATGGAAAAGCATTCAGAAAAAGAAGTAAACCTAGTAAGGCAGGATAGAAAGAAAAAACAGAACTTAATTATCTTGTTAGGTAGTCATCATGCTTTAAGGATAAAATGAATGATTAGTTCATTCATTCACTCAGGAAATTAGGTACACAAGAGTGAAGGATAGGTGAATTGAAAAATCTGCAATAATCACCAAAATGCAGGCCAGATATGGAAAGTATGAAAAAGGGGTGAAGAGATGGAGGGCAGAATGAGAGTCTAATGCCCACCTGCTCAGAGTCTCCCAAGGACAGAATAGAGGGACATTGCAAAGAAGTGTTTTGAGAGAGAATGATTACACTATAGATGAAATGAGAGGCAGAGCAAAATGGATAAAGAGAAACCTCACAAGGACACATTGTAGGGGACCTGGACAAGGCTGACTGAGCAGGGAAGACCTCAAGAGCAGTCCTTGTGAAAAGACAGACACCAATCAAAGAAAGAATTATTTTCACAGCTTTCTTTTCTGCATAGCAAGAATCTTTCAAAGAACTAAATGGAATTAACTCTCCTCTAGGTAACTGTTACCAGCGAAACTATATTTCAAGAACAATTGTGAAAGTCATCTCTTACATTATTAAGAATGAGGAACTTTTACCATGAACAGTTTTCATTAGGAATTTCTAAATCATATCTTTGAAAATACTATGCTTTAAAATATCTCTCCATAAGAAATTTCTCAGTCTATGGCCATACCACCCTGATGCACCCAATCTCATCTCTTCTTCAACTCTAAGCCATATTGGGCCTGGTTAGTACTTGGATGGGAGACAGAAGGTCTGGATCCAAGAAGTATTAAAAGAAATGTTACTAAAGGCAGATATGTTAAATTATTGTCAGTAGCCAGGCACAGTGGCACACGCCTGTAATCCCAGCAACATAAGAGGCAGAGGCAGGAGGATCACAAGTTCAAGACCAGAGGCAGTGTGCATAATATATTGAGAACCTGCCTCAAAAAAAGTAAAAATTAAAGGGGCTGGGGATGCAGGTTAGTGGTACAGCACTTGCAAAGCCTGCAAGCATGAGGCTCTGGGTTCAACCCCCAGTACCACCAAAAAAAAAAAAAATTATCAGTATAAAATAGTACTGCCTAATTTATTGGATTAAACTGATATAAATAATATGCTGAACAAAGGCCTGTTTTGTGAGGTATAATCAGAGTTCAAATATTATAAATTCCTTTAATTATTTTGGAGAGATTGAGGTATTAAACTGAGAAAAAAGTGGAATATATAACTTTTGATATGGAAGGAGAGAAAAAATAGGAATAAGAACATAAAGAAGTGTCAATGTATTTTGGAAAAGACAGAATCAAGAAAAAAGAATTATATAAAATTGGGACCACAGATTCAAAAAGGATCACTATTACAGAAGCCAATGGAAATATACCAATATGTACCAGAATGCATAGCAAATAGTTGTAAATGCTAAAGCATAACAAAACCAACAAATAAGCAGAGCTATTATTCTATTATTAAAATTCAATTCCGCCCAAGGGCTCTTGGTATCTAAGGAGAAATTCTTTTGAAATGTGTATTGATGGCACAAGACGCAAATTATTGTTCCAATTCCAAACAACAAAAGAAACTAACATCAATTAGACCTTTGCTGTGGAGTAGACACTGTACTTTCTGCTTAATTACAATTTTAATCCTCACAATCCGTTGACTAGTATTTCCACATTACAGACGAGATAACAAAGGCATAGAACTATTGAGACACAGACCCAAAGATTCCCTCCAGCGAGTGGTCCAGCCCTTTTTAAACCCAAGGATGGTGGGATTGAGTCAGAAATCATCCTCTTCAATTCTATTTCAAACTTTCTCACAGAAAGAGACACTCAAAGACATAAACACTCTCAGAACCAGCAATGAAATAAACTGTGCACAGGCTTCTGGCCACTGCTGTGCCTAGCACTGTAGGAGGCACAACAGAAGTGTGAGGCACTTACAAATTACTTTGAGTGTCAACATTAACCAGTTATTTCTCTCTGGTGTAGAGCGGTACCCGAGTATGGCTTATTGAAATACATGTTGCCTCTCCCTTCCCTCCTAAGACCCATTTTTCAACAACTCAGCCCCTGCTGAGTCAGGTGATAGAAACATTTGGATAATCAAATGGTAACCGCTTCCTGGTCATCAGGTCAGGGAAAAGACAGACAGGGTCAAGGAAACATGGTCCTTAAAATTCCAGACCATTCTCTGCCTCCTTGGCTTCCAAGTGATCATTCCAGGAGCAGAGTTGAAAGCGTGCAGCTTAACCAAGCTCATTTTCAGAACACCACAAGGTCTTGTTTTGATCCTGGACAAGCCTGACAGAGTACTATAAGCGGGAAAATTGTTTTCAAAGATGAATTCAAATTTATCAATATTTTCTCTTAGGACAAGCATGTTTTCATAGGTAGCAGTATGGATTGTATGAGACAAAGGTTGAGAGTTCAGAAAGTAGAGAGAAAAAGAATAAATAAGAAACCAGGAACATAGTTACATTTTTTTTTCAGATCACCATTTCACAGTCTTTGCATGCTCCATAACTGAGGGGATGTGTTGCATTGTGTTATTTTAGTCCTCTATTAGTTAGTAGACACAAAATTCAAACAAAGTTGAGAATAATTCCAGAGAGTAGTTGATCACTTTGAACCATGCTGTCTCTCTGTCCCACCACAAATATCTCATAATGTATGGGTCTCAGTCCCTTTGGTTCATATCATTTCCTTCCTCTGTTCTCCTTGTATTTTCCCAGGAAACATCAACATTTCTCTCTGCTCCCTTCTGCTACTTGGCTTATCCAATATGCTTATAGATTCTGGTCCAGGTTCTTTAAATACTTGGGGATGATGCATTTTAGAGACATGTGTTTGCCCTTGTTCATGCACTGAGAGGTGTTAGATATTGCATTCAAACTCAGGCATGACTAACCAAACACCTATGTGTTTACCAATGGGATGTGAAGGCCCAGTGTGTTTGTGGTAAGGAGGGTGCTATGTGAGATTAAGGAGAAAAGAGAAGACCCAGGTTCAATTCCCAGCACCACAAAAATGGGAGAAGAACATGGCCATCCTCTCCCAAGGCAATTCCGAAACAATCAGTCATTGAAAACCCTATGAGGGCTTCTATGAGTTGGACACAACAGGACAGCACCTAACAACAACTGAGCACTTGTGCCAGGTATTATGCAGGGGCATTTGGTGAGCTGATGTTCCTGCACAGGATACTGTAAGACTAGAAGAGAGAAATTATTGCATCCATTTTTGCTGTATTAGCAAACTGAAGCTGGGAAACATTAAGAAATGTGACCACATCCCATAGTTAATGTGTTAGATATGGAACTAAAACCCAGGTCTGCCTGATTCCCATACCCAATCCACACATTTTACACCAGTAGAACAGTATATGGGGTACTCAGCTTCTGAAAAGGGACCCAGTGATCCACACCTACAAATACACTCTTGTGCAATCCGTGCATTATGAGCATGGGCTGAATGTACTGATTCACTTCTAAGGAAAAGAATACAGGAAAATCTGTAGGATGTCAATGCAGAGATTAGCCTATGAGAAGGCTGTGCCTTCTGTCTTGTTTGCCCTCTTTCATCTCCTCCCCCTTTCTTTCTTCTCTCTCTCTCTATCTCCCATCATGCTAGAGGAACCCAGCCTCCACATTGTATGTAGCCTCACAGAGAGTCCCACATGAGTGAGCCCAGGTGACTTCACCTAACAAAGAGGAGAACCTGACACACACCGAAGGCCATACCAGGTATAAGCTTTGAAGTAGATCCTCCTTCAGTTGAGCCTTGAGAAATCTGCAACCCCAAACCAGTACCATGAATGCTGCCTCCTGACAAAACAGGAAATAGAGACACCCAGCTAAGCTCTACCCTGATTCCTGACCCAGAGAGATCGTGCAATACTAGATATTCACTGTGCTAAACTGCTACATTTCAAAAAAATTTCTTATATGGCATTAGATAGCTGATACACTTTGGGTTGTGGGAGAAGGATAGAATTAGGACAGACTGCCTTCTAGAAAGTATCTGTCCCTTTTATTGGAAGCTCTGCATTAAATCTTTCCTGAAGCAAGTCTGGCTTTAAACAATGTCCAATAATCCAATAAATAGATGAATATTGTATATTCATTTGGGTTCCCTCATTGTCTGTTACAATTCTATACCTGTGGGTGAAGTAAGGCTTTGGGTCAGTGTATTCTTTTCTTTTCTTTTTCAGTATTGGGGGTTTGAACCCAGGGGCTCACACATTGTAGGAAAATGCTCTACAACTGACTCACAGCCCCATCCCCTTTTAAAATTTTTATTTTGACCCAGGGCCTGTCTGAGTTGCATAAGCTGCCTCTGGCCTCAGATCTGCAATCCTCCTCCCTTAGCCTCACAAATTGCTGGGATTACAGGCATATGCCATATCACCCCCCACCCCCACCCCCACCCCCCACCCCATCAGTCATTGTTAATCAATTCTCCACATTATCTAAACTTAACCTCAGAAAACAGAAACTCTGAATTTCTCACAGAGGACCTACAAAGCCAGATGCTTAAAGTTAATAATAGATGCTAGGGTATGTAACCGATACTTTGTATTTATTGAGAAAAATTCCTATAAACAATCTATTCATTCAAAACTGGACCAGAAGTGAGCTATTCAAAAATTAAAAATATATGTGGTTCACTGTGCATTGGTTTACTTCTTTATTTTCAATTTCTGATTGTGGTACTGTACTACTGTGTGACTATAGTTGCTCAATGAACTAGGTCTCAAATTAGTCAGATTTTTCTCATTACCAAGATAAGTTTGCTGTGGGCTTCTGAGAGAAAGTAACATGTAGTAATCAACTTACCAAGAATGTTTTTCTGGTGATAATAGTCATTTTAAAAACACCCAGATATGCTACTAGTTAAACTATTGCCTGCAGCCGTAGCGTCTGATCCCATCAGATCTCCGAAGCTAAGCAGGGTCGGGCCTGGTTAGTAATTGGATGGGAGACCGCCTGGGAACACCAGGTGCTGTAGGCTTGGGAGAAGGGCCCAGCAACCCACTCCCAAAAAATAGTCATTGAAAACCATATAAATAGCAGAGAAGCAGGACAATAGTGTTTCATCTGTTGTACATAGGGTCGCTATGAGTTAGACACCAACTCGATGGCATCTAACAACAACAACAACACTTAAGCTATTACCTTTAAAAAGGGAGGGCAAACCATGGTACCTATATGAAAATATGAATTCAGTGAATCCCTAAACCTAGCTCCCCTCAAGATTATTGGGCTGAAGCTTATAGACATGTGGATTTTCAAGTGATGGCATTGAAGAGCATTTTATGCATTTGTTGTTGTTAGGTGCCATCGAGTCGAGTCCAACACATAGCGACCCTCATAGGGTTTTCAATGGCTGTTTCAGGATTGCCTTGGGAGTGGGTTGCCACATCCTTCACCCATTTTGCAGTGCTGGGAATCAAACTCGGGACCTCAGAGACTGAAGAGCAGTGCTTTACCAACTGAGCTAAATCCCAGCCCTTTATGCATTTAAGTACTTATAAAAAAGGTTCCTGAACAGTGAGGTCAGCAAGCTTGACCTGTCTGAGATTGAACTGTGGATGACCAGAAGTGGGATTTCTTTAAGACATCCACGGCCTTGGGGAAACATAAAGACTTGCCCAGGGAAACCATGAGCTGGGGAGCAGTGGTGCACATTCTAGGTTTAAAATACTAGTATTTCTGAAGCCTTAGCAAGCTACAGAGTGAATTCTAAGATGCAGACCACATGGCAGCCCAGAAAGTCCACAGTATTGCTTTCATTTATCTTTCCTGCCAACCTCCATTTTTTCTTCCAAATGAAAAGCTAAAGTAAGACACACATTTGGGGGGAAACTTGTCAAAATTCATTTTATGGAAATGTGCTGCTCCAAAGTACCCTTTGATCAGCAGCAGCATCTTTTGAAATTGAAATTGAACAGATTATATGGTGATCTGCCTCCTCTCCTTCTGAGGGCAGCATGAAGTAAATTGGAAATACATGTGAAAATACAAACTTCCTTGTGGCATCGGCTTCCCTGAGACTAGCTTGCCTCATCTCTGAACAAGGACTCTGGACACACTGATGGCAAACATGGTGCACAGAACCATCTTTAGGAAGGTTGGGCAGTCTTGCCTGTAACAGAAAATGCATTCATGAATTGTGCATACAAAATTTATAATTAAACTAAAATCTCTGTCTCTTCATCCAAAGACCTGAAGACTAAATAAATGCCCAGACCTAAACCGTGCCAAATTTCTAAGGATTAGGCAATCATCTTTGGCTCTGTAAGTCCAAGTCTGGCAGTCAGCAATTTTTCAAAAGTTCAAAAAGCAATTTGACAAAAGTTCAAATCAAACAAAATTAAGTTAAAAAAATATATAAATTTTTATATATTACAATATATTGTATACAATGCATATGATGATGATGTTGTTGTTGTTGTTGTTGTTAGGTGCCATTGAGTCGGTATCCGACTCATAGCAACCCTCATAGGGTTTTCAATGGCAGATTGTTTCGGGATTGCCTTGGGAGTGGATTGCCAGGTCCTTCTCCCATTTTTGCAGTGCTGGGAATTGAACTCGGGACTTCAGAGACTGCAGCGCAGCGCTCTACCAACTGAGCTAAATCCCAGTGCATGCATATTATATATAATATATATTAAAATATACTATAAGCTGGGTGCCGTGGTGCACGCCTGTAATCCCAGTAACTCTGGAGGCAGAGGCAGGAGGATGGTAAATTCGAGACCAGAGGCAGTCTGTGTTATTTAGCAAGACCTGTCTCAAGAAGTAGAAAAAATGGGCTTGGGTGCAGCTCAGTGGTACAGCACTTGCAAAGCATGCAAGCCTGAGGCCCTGAGTTTAACCCCTAGTGCTGAAAATATATATATATATATATACATATATACATAAAACAGAATATATTATAGTATATATTATATAACCTAATATATAAATATATTTATCTATAAACATATAATCTTTATGTATAATATTATATACTATATAAATATATATTTATATATAAATACATATGTACTGGGCTGGTGTTTAGCTCAGTTGGTAGTGTGCTATTCCACACTCTCTGTGGCCCTACATTCCCCCACACCACAAAAATGGGAGAAGGAAGCAGCAATCCACTCCTGAGGCAATCCCAAAACAATCATCCATGGGAAACTCTAAGAATAGCAGAGAAGCACTGACATAATGCAGGGCGGGGTAGGGCAGTGTCAGGGAGTATTTCGTTCTGTTGTACTATGAGTCCGACCCAACTCAACGGTACCTACCACCACCATTACATATATAACTGAAGTAGTTGAAAAAAGCCTAAGAGCGGTGCCTGCCCTTTGGCATAGCCAGATCTAGCATCCAAACTCTCTTATCAGCAGTCCTCTTTGGCCCTCTTCTTTGTTCCTTTCTTTTCCTCCACCATCAGCTCAACTTTCTGCTGGATTGCTTTTGCATTCACATAGCCTCCTCCCAGTTGGGCTGGGATTTAGCTCAGTGGGTAGAGCGCTGCGCTGCAGTCTCTGAGGCCCGGAGTTCAATTCCCAGCACCGCAAAAAATGGGAGAAGGACCTGGCAATCCACTCCCAAGGCAATCCCGAAGCACTCAGCCATTGAAAACCCTATGAGGGTCGCTATGAGTCGGATTCCGACTCAAGGGCACCTAACAACAACAAGCCTCCTCCCATCCTAGCAACTGACACTCCAGAATTTCACCCTCATTTCACTTGTTCTAGTGAAAGAAGCATGTCTCCTTCCCAGCATTTTTATCAAACATGGTGGGATCTAGGCTCACTGGATTTCATTGCCTGGTCTTGAATCTAATCCTGTGGGTCCAGGATTAGCCCATGCTGACTGGTCAGCCATGGACACATACCCACACTGAGACAGAGGAAGGAATGATTAAATTAAGTAACACTTGAACTTCATTGCCTGACTTTAGGGGCAGGTGGGTCTGCAATGAAAAACTGAAGGGCTTCTCTAGAATAGGAAATAGAGCATGAGCTAGAAGAAGCCACAGATGTTCACCATACTGTCCTCCAACAATAAATTCTATTAAGAAATGTGAGTAATTTTTAAAATATAATGCTATTTTTTAATGCATTAGGTGTGAAAATTGTATGATGTCCTCCCTTTTACTGAAAGTGATGACAAACTCCAGATTAAGAAAAATAATCGGCAGACATTTCTCACAGGTGGCAAATTCTATGTTAAGTGTAGCTTGGCATGGTTCTTGTTGCCAGTATATAGAATGCCAAAACCTGGACAAATCACTTAAACTATTCCTATCACTCACCTGATTGTCTGAGAAAAACAATTGGACCAAAATCTGGGATGTGCTTGAGGTGCCATTCTGTGAAAAAAATTAAAAGAATTAAATGAATTTATGAGGCTAGAATACTGCCTTGGTGTACATAGTGAGCACAGTGATTTCCTTTATAGAAGAACTCTGTTGTAATCTCTGGTGTGTGGCTTGAGGACCCCTGGGCCTCATGGCACAGGGAAAATCCAGGTTTCCTCGAGGCTCAGAGGCAGTTCCTTTCCTGAAACCAAGTCTGCAAGGTATGACAGAACTGCTTTGAAATGGCCATTGTGGATCATTCACTTGATTTAGATGAGAGTTTCTCAATTGAAGAATAACTGGTCCAGTCTCTAAAATGAACACTTAAAAGGCCATTGGCAAAGGCTGGTAACAAGTTTTGCAATGTCTTCCTGGTCATGTATATAATTTAACACCCATCTCCAGAAACAATTATAACTGCAAATTAACAGATGGCCCTGTCCATGTATAGAGAGGAGAGTGAGTCAGACTGGAAAATGACAGTTCTATAGAGTAATTGCATACAGAAACATTGACTTAAAATGTTAATATACATTGTCTTTTTCAGCTTTCTAAATCCATGCCATCATATAGTCCATTATTGTGTATTGAGCACCTACTGTGTGTCAGGCACTAAAGTCCTAGTAAATAAGATGGACGTTTGCTCCATGAATTTGTCATATTGCTGATGAAAGACCAGGATAAATCAATAACCAACTAAACACAGTAACTTCTCATAGCAATAGGGCCCTGAAGAAAAAAGACTAGAGTGTGAAGGTGTGAACGAGGATAGGCTGGGGGTAGATTACCTAAGGCACAATCAGTAAATAGAACTGGGGGGTGACCAGAAAGAAAGAAGGGAGCAAGCTAGAGGTGGTGGCACATGGCTGTACTACCAGCAATGCGGGAGGTGGAAGCAGGAGGACTGCAAGTTCAAGGCCAGAGTCAGCCTGTGTGACTTAGCAAGAATCCATCTCAACATAAAATATGAAATGTGGGCCAGGGGTGCAGCCTAGTTGTGGAGCACTTACCTGGTATGTATGTACAAAAAAAAAAAAAAAAGCAAACCAGGAGAAGGAGAGGAAGGAAGAAGTATCAAGGCCCAGGAGGCACATTGAAGGAAACAAATGCACTTTCTTACCCTGCAGTATTTGAGCTTCAAATCCAGGGCCTCACACATATTTTGCAAATGCTCTACCACTAAGTTGCACCCCCAGTCCATTTTTCATTTTTTTATGTTGAGGCAGGGTCTCTCGAAGTTACACAAGTTGCCTCTGGCCTTGAACTCATGATCCTCCTGCCTCCACCTGCTGAGTTGCCAGGATGACAGGCACGAGCCACCAGACCTGGCACATTTTATTTTTTGAATTGTCTTCACCATGAAGTCAAAGAAATATCTTTAGTACAGTTTTTTATGTAATGCTTGAACATGAGTTCTGTCCCTTTAATTGCATAGGAGGATCACATTCACCAATCTGTAACTTATTTTATTTTTGCGAACTCGTTGCTTTTGCTTGTTGCTGTTCGTTGCTATAAAGTGGGTTCTGATTCATAGTGACCCTATGTACAGCAGAATGAAACACTACCCGATACTCACCAACACTGTGCCATGCCTGATGCTATGTCAGTGCTTCTCTGTCATTCATAGGGTTTTCAATGGCTATTTGAGATTGTTTCAAAGTGGGCTGCCAAGTCCTTCTTCCATTTTTCCCATGCTGGGGACCGAGCCCAGGGCCTCAGAGCTTGCAGAGCAAGCACTCTGCCAACTGAGCTGTAAACTGAAGTTGTTGTTCTTAGGTGCCATTGAGTCATGTCCAACTCATAATGAAGGTATGTACCACAGATAAAATACTCCCTGAATCATGGAGCAGCAGTTACAAGTAATAAGTGTCACCCTCAATGTCTAAGGACATTGCACTGCAAAACTATTCCCTAATCTCCAGATAGGTGGAAATGGGGCCAAACTGTACATACCACACTCATAACCCAGCAAGAATCTTGAGTTCCGTCCCAAGGCCACATCTGATAAAGAAGGAGAAAAGCTCCTTTTGAACTTTTCCTGAAGGAGACAGTGGGAAACCAGCTCTGGGTCTTTGAGTGGTGTCCTTATATGAGCCTTTTGCTATTAATGGGTTTGCCATTAACCAGCCTTTGATCTGGGATGGACTTCCTACTGTTTTTCAGAATACGAAGCCTCCCTGGGTTTATTGCAGCACAGACTATCCATAATGCGTTAATATTATTTCCCTGTCCTCACCTCTATCCATATTATGGTTTCATAGAGAAGTGATTTTCCTTCTCTAAAAATAAGGCATCTTACTTAGAATTACATTTTTAAGATGACACTAATCCAGTAATCACTTCTGGGAACCCAGATTTGTAGGACAACATAATATGATCATTATTATACACTTAGATATGGGAATGATGAGAGGAAATGTGAATTTCACCATTCCTGATAGTTCAAATCTAATGAAAGTTGACATGAATTAAAGGTGAGCCTGAAAGGAAAGCAATCTGGGTCTTTTATCTCAAATCAAGTTCTCACACAGTGGAGAAAAAAATTACCTTCAAACTTCAAAAATTAAAAAATCATATTTAATACATACTGCATCAAAGTTCTTCTCCCCTCCTCATTTCACTTTAAAAAATCAAGACAAATCATTTTCCTGTATTATAAAATATCAAATGACTTCAAAGAGAGCAGTCATTTCCTCTCCTTTATACCCCTTTCTACTCTATTTCACATAAGCTAGGATTCAGCATAAGGTGGTCCTCCTTACTTCGGAGAGGAAGAGAAAAAAAATTTTATTATTAAACTTGTTCTGACTGTTATTATTATTATTTCCTTTAAAACACACAGCAGCTTTCTTTGTCTAGAGGAAATAACATTGCCAAATTAGATATCTGTTAGCATTTGATATCTGTTAAATTTCATCTGCACATGAGTTAGAGCAAATAACAGGCACTGTGTGTCAATATTTTTTAAAGTCTTACTGCAAGAAATCCCTTCCACCTAAGTTGGGGAAAGGGGGGAGAGAGAGAGAGAGAGAGAGAGAGAGAGAGAGAGAGAGAGAGAGAGAGAGAGAGGGAGGCTGTCAAAGCATAAAATGTATTTGAGAAAAATACAATGCACTGTTTTATGCACTTCCCTAAGGACAGTTCACATAGAAATAGTGCTGAAAAGTCAGTCAGTAGGAAGAATATTTCTATCTTCATTTGAAAGTTTAGCACCTTGTTCCTTTTAAAAACAGTTTTCTTGATTTGCATAAGGTATGAAGGAGGAGAACTGAGATTTTCTGCTCTGTATCCTGCCAGCACTGGGGATATCTCTGATGCCAAGCCAGCTCCCTCCATTGGTCTAAAAATGAGCACAATGGTTGGCCTGGTACAATTGCAGTTCGTGATGTCCCCAGTGTGCTCTGACCTGGTTAGTTGCAGGCTTAGGATGTAGCAAGGCTAAGCATTACAAGGTTCTGATATAGCAAAATGCATTAGAAAGTACAGGAGAAACCATTTCTACAAGGGTGGGTTGTCCTACACAATGTATTTTGATCCTTTCTATGTCTGTGTTGGTTCATGTTACTGATAAATATAAGCAGGACCACTGGAAAATGGATGTTAAAGTCAAGAAGAAAGAAAATATCAATAAAAAATGGAAAATCTTAGCATAAGGAGAAAAATAATATGTGTAGATTTTTAAATATTCAATATCTAAGTACTCATGATCATTCCTACGTCACAGGATTATTTCAGCCTAAACAATCCAGTGTTTGGGTGATTAATTGATACAAAAACAAGTATAGGCTCTGTTACAAAGCAGTCATGTGAGTTAATCAGTAATCCTTCAGTTGCAAATTGCAGAAGTCTAATTGAACATGAAGGGCTGGAATTTAGCTCAGTTGCTAGAGCACAGCTTTGCAGTCTCTGAGGTCCCAGGTTTGACTCCCAGCACCGCAAAAATGGGAGAAGGATGTGGCAATCTACTCCCAAGGCAATCCCAAAATAATCAGCCATTGAAAACCCTATAAGGGTCTCTATGAGTCAGATACAACTTGACAGCACCTAACAACAACAAACAACAATTGAACATGAGGTTCAAGTTACTGGAAAGTCCATGGGGTACCTTCAGGCATAGTTGGATATAGGAGATCAGGTGATATTTTTCCACTTTGTGACTACCCTTTCTCTGTGGTGGCTTCATTCTTAGGAGATTTTCTTAATGTCATGTTTAAGTTGCTCATCAGCAACTATAGACTCACAACATATAGGTTAGCAAATATTTGAAGGTAGGGAGTGACAGTGGCTAGGAAATTTGTCTCTCCCCATAATTTCAGCAACAGTCTTGGGGCTGTTCTCTTTGGATAAGCAGTATAGATTCACTCAGACTAATTGCTGTGACTCACTGTGACTCTGATTGGCTGTGTAAGCATCCCTGGCTACTCCTACAACTGCAGACTGATTATTCCTCCTAAATACAGTGGAGAGAGAGAGAGAGAGAGGACCTTCAAAGGAAAATTGAACTGCTATGATCCTAAGGAAGAGGATGAATACCAGACAGGACTCTGCTACCAAATGGTTACTGAAATCAAGGAGAAATCTCTTAATGGATCAAGAGATGCAACTCAGTGGTAAGTAGAAACCAGAACATCTGAGGTAAAAAGAATGATAAATATTAACACTGAAGGGTCAAAAATGGCTGGCCCATATGCAAAAGGTGAATAGAGTAGTTTGGAGTGGTCTATTTGGGAAAAACAATGAAAAATTAGGTTTATGCATGTGAGGGAAGAACTAATTCATGTCAGGAAATAAAAATGAGGTTGATAAATCTGGCTCTACCACAGTGAACTGTAAGGAACATTTGTGTATTTTAGCAATGCCTCAGGCAGAACAGGGAGGCAGAGTTGAAAATTGGAGTTGTATTTGAGAAAGAGTCCTCAGCAGTTTAGAAGCTATGGCAGTCAAGCTTTTGTGGGGAAATGATGGATGAGGAAAATTTGAAAGGATGGTAGGGATGCACATAAGAAAGAATCAGGAGGGTATAGTAACTGGCACGTAAGAGAGTTGGCTTCTGTACAGATGTCACAAATGGCTGGTTGAGGGTTCTTTTGCTCTCTCTGGATAGAAATTGTGAATAGGTATGGACAAGCTCCCTTAGCACTGATGGCCTTGAGTTCCAGAGGCTTGCAATCCAAGACTCCAATTCCAGAAGTTTATAGGTCTAAGCCTTGAGAACCAGAGGTTTATGGCTTCAAAATTTCAAAGCTGGAGGCTTACTGCTGTAGGTGTTCAAGGCAGAGGCTTATTGCTCTGGGCTTGCTGTGGTGGCAGTTAGGTGCCCTCTAGTCAGTATCCCACTCATAGTGACCCTGCGTACAGCAGGCAAAACAGTATTGTCAGTGCTTCTCTGCTGTTCACAGAGTTTTCAATGGATGATTGTTTTTTGGGGGAGTGGGTTGCAGGGTTCTTCTCCCAAGCCTACAGCACTTGGTGTTTGCAGTCGGTCTCCCATCCAAGTACTAACTAGGCCCGACCCTGCTTAGCTTCCAAGATCTGCTGGGATCAGATGCCACAGTGGCACCAAAACCAGGAAGCTAGAATTGCAACTCCTGACCTTTGGGTATTGGGCGTCTGGGATCTTTTAGCTCTTGGCAGCTTTCTTAAACTTCTTTAGCAACTGGGACTTACAGGCCTTGTAGCCTCTTCTTCTACCTTTGGCTCTTCATGCCTCCTGTAATCCAAACTCTCAGCTTCTGTCATCTATAGCCTTCTCAATATGTCTATCATCCTTTGTAGTCTTAGGTCCTTGCAGATCATGGCCTCAGTTAGTCTCTGGAACTCTTCACTGCCTCCTACTGTTACAATTCAGAGCTCTGAGTATAAGAGGTCCCTCAGCCCCAGGTGACTCTAGAACTCTTCAGTCACTTCCTTGCTATCAGTACTGCTGTCAGGGCTGGGAGCCTCAGGGTTTTGTCTGTTCTTTGTGCAATCAGCTCAGCACAGAGACCACAAGTAGGCAAGAGATCAGGAAGGAGAAGCTTTTATTGGAGCCTGGGGATAGTGCACAGGCAAGAAGTCTCCCAGACTAACCCCCAAACAGTGAGAAGGAGCCTACTTATGTAGCCAGAAGAGAAAAGAGTGTGGCGTGCTTTTGCACAGATCATAATCTCACCAACCACAGCCCTGAAAATGCACACCTTCTTGTGCCCCCCATCACACACCTTATATATGAACTAATGCCAGGCCTTGCATAGGGACTAATCACAGGCTTCACATAGGTATGGGCTCCTTCCTGTGAATTACAGGCTTTTTGCTCCCCATTCTGTCCTGCGTGAGAAGAGCTGCAGGATGAGCAGGGCCATCCAGAGTCCCCTAGGCTTGTCCTGCCTGGAGTGGAGTCTTCCAAAGCTGGTACAAGTTGTTCGAAGCTACCGTGACTGGGTCAGGGCCTCCTAAACTAGGAGTGCGCCTTAGCAACAGCCATGACCACAGTGGGTCCTTGCAGCTGTGCTGGAGTTTCCTTAGAGAAATAATGGAGTGTTCCAAAGAGCAGGAGGCACTCTGGTAAGTTACCAAAACAGGGCTGCTTGTTGATAGCTCCCCATTCAAAGGAGCCAGGCATAAGAGAAATATCCGAGTTATCTTTCAGGGGGCCAAATGCCCACTCATGACAGTTTTACTCATTCACAGGAAAAAAAATCAAAGGATGCTTGCAACAAAGATAGTAATTAAAAATTTTAACAGTATTTCAATAATGGTTAATCCTTAGCCAAATACCTTCAGGGAGAGCCAAGTCCCTCTGCTCTGTCTCACTGAGACACAGCTTAAGTAGGTTCTGGAACCCACTCTCCGTAACCCCGCCCCCAACTCTCTGTGTAGCACTCTGTAAATCCAGATAGTTCCCACAGATCCTTCACAAATTAGTAGTCCAAAAACCACACACGCACACACGCACGCACACACGCGCGCGCACACGCACGCATGCACACACACGCACAAACGCACATACACACACACATGCACACACGCACACACACACACACACACATGCACACAAGAAACCTTAGTCTAGCTAAGCCTGAGATTGACATATTTATCCCTTTCTATTCATCTCCATTCTCTCCATCAATTTGTGGAACTTCATGTCTACTTAAGATTTTAATATCATTATCTGAAAAGGCAAGAGATACAGAATATCTTCCCCCATACAATGCTTTAAGAAATTACGATTGCAAAATTATATTGAGACTTTTAAATGACTCTTTCATACTTTTTAAAATGTCCAAATATTTTAGATATTTAGCTGTAGAAATGGAGTTGGCCTCTGTTTAAGCCAAGGAAGGAGTAACAAGCTTTAAAAATGTATTGAGATTACATTCAGTGCTTTGCTTAAGTTCTATACATATATTTTCCAAAGGTTGTTCTACAAAATACTACCTCCAAATGATGTGAATGGATATTTTGTAATCACAGAGCTCTGTGGTCAAGTACTAGACTCACTCAATGCTGTGTATAGACTCATAGTGACCCTCATAGGGCTGATTGTTTTGAGATTGCTTTGGGAGTGGATTGCCACATCCTTCTCCCATTTTTACAGGGCTGGGAATTGAACCCAGGAGCTAAGAGAGGACAGAACAGCACTCTACCTACTGACCTAAATCGCAGCCCCATAGTCAAGTATAAAGTGCCAAAAATAGTCCTTGTTGTAGTGCCCTGCGTTCCACAAAACTGAATATACAGTAATGGAGATTGGACAAAGGAGTGATATCTTCTTTCTGCCAACTTGTTGTTTGGTGCCCTCAAGTCAGGTCCAACTCATAGTGACACTGTGTACAACAGAAAGGAACACTCTTGGACCCTGTGCAATGCAGGGCAATATTGTCAGTGCTTCTCTGCCATTCATAGGGTTTTCAATGGTGGATTGTTACAGGGGTGGATTGCCAAGTCCTTCTCCTGTGTGTAGGTAGACAAATAAAATTGTGTTCAACTTTCCTCAATTTTTATGTAAAATAAAATAGCTAATGATAAAGAAACCACATTAAAAGATGAACCCCAACCCAGTGTTTCACCACGTCCAGGTTCAGAACAAATAATTTAAATGTTTGCACCAGAATGGGTCCAGGGTTCCAGTTTGGAATCAGTTTGAAGCCCTGCTATCTACACATAGGATTTAAACTCCAATCCAAACCAAATACAAGCCCTCTAAATTTTAACATATTGAATCCTCACCCAAATATGAACCCAGTTGTTTGCCCCTTGTGGGTTTGAAGCCCTAACTGCAGCATTTTTCAAATTTCTTTGTCCCAAGAATCCTCACTTCCCATAAAGCAACTGTTGTAACTGGTGTTCCACAAAATATACTTCAGAAAACAGTCTTCTAGAACATTTTCAATCTTATGTATGACAACAAATATGAAAATTATATAGAACTTGAGTGTTTAGAAACTATTAAGAATCTTTGGGCAAGTAAAACCAACATGAACATCTCAGACTGGCCTGTTATTTGTTTTTTAATGTTATAGTGGTGAAGTGTTGCTAAATATTTTGACTTTAATGAAGTCATCCTTAGGACAGATATGTGGCAAACTTCTAAGCAATCTAGAGTTTCAGTGTTTGAATCTGATGCCATTAATATTAAGATGACCACAACTTCAAGGCAGCCCAATTATAGCCAAGTATGTTATTGTTGTTGTTAGGTGCCATCAAGTCATGTCCAACTCATAGTGACCCTCATAGGGCTGATTGTTTTGAGATTGCCTTGGGAGTGGATTGCCACATCCTTCTCCCATTTTTGCAGTGCTGGGAATTGAACCCAGGAGCTAAGAGAGGACAGAACAGCACTCTACCAACTGAGCTAAATCGCAGCCCCATAGCTAAGTATAAATTGCCAAAAATAGTCCTTGTTGTACTGTCCTGCGTTCCACAAAACTGAATAAATAGTAATGGAGATTGGACAAAGGAGTGATATCTTCTTTGTGCCAAATGATCTTTTAAAAAAGGAATTAGTTTTCTAGAGAAAAGAAAGCACAGCAATGCTTTGCTACCCATTCAAATCATTTTACCCTTATTTATTTTTATTTTACAGTTGTCTTTAGGGAATTGGATAATCTGTGACTTGGAACCTTAGCACAAATGATTAGTCAGCTTCAGATAATATACCTGGGCTCTTTCTCCATGAAGACCCAGAAAATTGTGATTTTTCTTTGACAGAAAAATGGAGTTCCACCAAGGATTAATTTGCAAGTCAACCTGCACAATGATTGAAGAGTGGCTGGCTACTGTGTCTTCATTATCCCATTTAAAAAATTTTATTCTCCAAACCACAAATCAATCAATGGTAGGCCCTCAGAGGTAACTTCATGAAAAGAAGCAGAAGATACTTCTTTCTATTCATAGGAACTATAGCGACCTCGTTTGCTTGCTGCTTTATGTGAGCTAGATTGAAAACATCCACAAACTCTTTTGAAAGAAAGACACAACATCACTGATGCACCATCTCTCAATCCAGGCACAAAGAATGAGGAAGCTAAAGTCGATGGAATTCTACAACATCTCAGACTGGCCTATGCTCCTCAATATTGCCAATATCACAAAAAAAGAAAAACAAAACATATAAAAAGAAAAAGAAATAGCTGATAAGCTGTTTATCAATCAAACAGAATTACAGAGGCACTACAGATAAATAAAATAAATAACTCTGGATTGGATCACAGAGATGGAAAAAATATTCTTATAAAGGACAACATTGGGGCATTTCTTTAACACTTGAATATGGAGTGCAGGTTAGATAATAGAAATCAAATAATGTTGGAGTTCTTGAGTTTGATGACTACACTGAGATTTATGTGAGGGAATGTCATTTTACTTATAGTATAAGCCAATCATGTAGTTTGGAAGGATCATGGTGTCTGCAAACAACTTGCAAATGGTTCACTGAGAATTGGGAAAGAGAGAGAAAGAGAGAGACAGAGAGAGAGAGACAGAGGTAAACATTAATAATTAGAGAATTTAGGTAGAGTATTCAGTATTCATTGAATTACTTAGTTTTCAAATAATCCTGAGAAAAAGTTTGTGGAACAGCATATTCATAGGCATATTGTTATTGTTAGGTGCCATTGAGTTGGGTCTGATTCATAGTGACCCAAGTACAACAAACCAGACACCACCAAACACTGTGGCAGGCACACAATCTCTTTTATATTTAATCCCACTATTGCAACCATTGAGTCAATCCATGTAGTTGAAGGTCTCACAACTGAGAGATAATTTCATCATGCAGGCAAATATACACACATAGTGTCGAGAAAGCAACAAGAAAATAAACATATAATTTATTTAAGATATGGAAAAGTAAGTGATGTACCAATTCCTAATCTGCTTTTATCCTTTGAAAAAGTTATTTTTTGTTATAAATTTCCATTTTAGGGAATTCAAAATAGAAAAAAGGGATATAATTTATTTGCATAGCCACCAGTCAGGATAAACAATGTTGCAATTTTATTTTAATATTGTTATTTATCCTACTCATAAGTTATCTGTTCATTATATATGCATATTTCTACATGTCTGTTTTCATAAGCTTAGAGTCTGGTTATACATGCTACTTTATAATGTTCATTCATTTAACATTCTAAGTATCTTTCCATAAAAGAATATACAACATTTTTTACATCAGCATAATGTTTGCATGTGAATATAATTTAGGGCTTTTGTTTGTTTGTTTGTTTTGTTTA